>JAOXNR010000032.1:16569014-16580883 GCA_028571225.1 Parsonsia alboflavescens | reverse complement strand
CTTTACTGGAGCAATTATTTCAGCTCTATACTCTAGCAGACGCCTAATATAAAACAAGAGGCTGATGAGATTTTCCATGACAGTTTTACAATCCCTACCGATAGTTAATCTCGAACGTTTGGACAGCATGGTATAAACTTCATGGATATCTGGATCTAAAAGCTCAAACCTTTGCAGTGCCCTGGAAAGCAACTCACCCATAGGTGACCAATAGGACCCGGAATCTTCTGATGAAATCGTGTTAAAGTTTGTCCAACATCGTCGAATATCGAAATCTACACTTTGACACGCTCTTCTAGTACGAAGAAGAAGAGCTCGCAAATGCCTGTCTTCAATGTCGTTATGATTTCCTCCGCAATTGAGAAAAACTAGAAGAAAGCTAGCCTTCCATCGAAGTGTGTGGACTTCAGCTCCTATTGCCGGATTCAGAAGCTTTTCCACCCGCCATAGGAAACCTAAAAGATCATATTGATCGTCGGAGGAAGTCATCTGAATCTCTGATTTTGAAAAAAAAAAAAAAAATTTGTAGAGAGAGAAGACTCGAAAGAGTTGCTCTAAAGGTTCCAGAAGGAATGGCCCCAAGATTTTAAATCAGCTTGGGAATACAGAACTTTGACTTCGATGGAATACAGTTTCTCATAACCTTGTCCATAAACAATTTTATTTTGATTTATAATATTTTATTTTATTTTATTTTCTTTGATCATCATTAATTTCAATTTAATAAATTTGGACCGTATTATTTTATTTTATATTTTTTTATTGTCAAATTTTTTATTTTCCACGCATTTGGTCATTTTCACAAAAATATATTTTTAGCCTTATTTTTTATTTAATCTTACCATCATCAAAATTATAGTGTTCTCTTATAATAATTAAACATTCAATCGATATTTTCGTATTTAGAATTCTAGTGGTTTCTTGCTTTGATTATGACGAGTAATAAATTTTCTTGCTTTTGGCTCATTCATATAAAGTCTTACTTTATTTGGAGAATATAAAAATAGAAAATGAATATCTACCGCAACATATTTATAATAATTAGATAGAATTTGAACATCAGAATTGTTGCAATATTATTATTATTATTATTAAGAGACACTGGAATTAGCCTTTTGGCTAACTAAAGGAAAAGTCAGAAAACACTTTTAAAAATTTGGATTATTTTTTGTTGTTCAATCTTTCAAAAAAAATCTAAAATTCTATTATAAAAATAAGTAAAAAGAGTTTGAGAGAAATAGAGATTTACAAATGAGAGATGTATAGTCTCTCCACTTGCTTTCCACCATCAAGTGTGGGATTACATACTATTCACTTACTACCGATAAAACTGGGATTAGATATACAATATATAGGATTGAACAGTCATGACTTATAACAAATTCAATATTTTTTATAACCATTATGCCCCTTTCATTTGACCCGTATCCCTTCAGAGACGTGGTTATTAATTGGAAAGTATTGGGGTACCCAGAAACAAGCAGTCAAAAAACTGCAGCTGGGCTGAGAATAGGTAGCAGACGGAAAGGTTCATTTGGCGCATTCCACAGGTTAAGGAAAAGATGGTGTTCGAGGATATTCAGAAATAGGATTTTATGGTTAATAGTTATCCACTGCGGTGGGGGACACAGTAACTGCATGCAGAAGGACTTGAATTCCAGCAAAAGGTCAGTAGTAGTATGTCTGGATTGCAGAGATCACGAGTGTAGAATCGGGCATATTGTTAAGAATTTTGTTGAAGAAAACACTTTGCCATTGAATAAGAAGGCAAAGGGAGAGAAGTAGCAGCCGAAAGAGATGTACATCGTCATGAGGATATTGTAAAGACTAAGAACCGTTTGTTTTGACTTAATTATGTTTTGATTTGATTTAAAAAATAAACACTTATTTTGAATAAAAAGTTTATTTAGGTTGGTATTTAAAAGCACGGATTGAAAAATAAATTAAAATTTGACTTAGTTTTTAAACTATAAAATAATCACTTTCGATTTTTCAATTTTCTAGTCTACTTTTTTAAAATTTTCTTTATTTAATTTCTAACTCCTTTTTTTTTTTTTGGCTTCTTATATTTTCCATTTTTTTTTCTTTTTTTCCTTTTCTTTTTCTTTCCTGTTCTTTCTTTCTTTTTTTATTTTCCATTTATTTTCTATTTTTTTCAGGTTTACTGCCAATGTGCGTTCCTAGTTTCTTTTTTTTTTTTTTCCTCCTTTGTTTTCTATTTTTGTTTTTTCCTTTTTCTTTTCTCTGAGTTTTATTATTTCTCTTATTACATATTTTGAAATTTTATTTTGTCTAATTTATATGTACATTTTAATATTTTTTGATGAATAAAAAAATACACAAAAAATGCTTCGATATTTTTTAATCTTTCGATATTAAATAAAAATTATTTATTTATTATATTTTCAATCTATCAGTGTTTAATGTATCATATTAAAAAATAATTAAGCTTACTTACATATATTAAAATGTTATGATCTAATATATTATACTTTATAGAATATAATTATTTTATTAAAACTTTAAAAATTATGATAAAAAACATAAGTTCCCAAAAAAAAAAAAACATTAAAAGGTATCTTTTTATCCAAACAGATTTTAATTTTGAAAAGCACTTAACCCAAACACAAAACAACTAACCCATACAGTAATGAATCTGCTTAACTAGTGTATATGCCTTTCAATGGACAGATAAGCATTCTATCAAAAATCAGAAAATAAAACTTAAAACCCAGAAAAGAAAAACACTCCCTCAAGCTTTTCAGAACTCAACATGATTGTAACTATTAATTGTACAACAAAAACATCTTCTGCCCCGGCATTAGAAAAGTGAACACAATAAAAGCTTCCACTGCTGGTACAAGTTATTCGAAGTATATACTGCACTGAGGGAAGGCATTCAAGAAACCTGTCACGATCTCTGGTGGAAAGGAACCTCCTTGTCGAAAGATGTGATGGCATTTCTCAATCAATGAAAGTAAAATCCGTTGCACATCAACCTCTTCAAACACACCTACCATATCCAGATTTTGCAGAGAAACATTCAATGTTTTAGAATTACTTTGAACCAAAAAGTAAGAAATTCCATCGTACTAACATTTGAAATGCTACCCAAGCATATAGAGTGATGAAAATACTTAATCTGAAATCTAACAATATAAAAACTGTTCGATTCTGTTTGAGATAAGTAAAGTCTAAAGATACACGAGCAGCAATTATCAATTAGCAAAGGATTTTAATAGTAGACTGAAGTGAAGCAATTGGAAGGAAAACCAGCATGTTCGTTTTCAAAAAGTAGTTGAGAAAGATGTAAAAGAGGAATCTGCTAAGCAAAACACATGCACAGAAGTGATTGCAATAAATCACAAAAGATGCACAAATAAATCATCCATATGAGTTTTAGAGAACATGTCCACTTGTTAATATATATGAGCTTGTCAACGTTATCCATTTGTCCAGAACAAAAAAAAAAGAGATTCAGAGACAAGAAAGAGCTTGCGTTACCCAGCTCAATTTCTTCGTCCTGATCATCTACGTCCCCTTCCTCCACAAGGGCCCCATTTTCCAATCCATTGGCAGTTTCAGCACACCTTTGCAAAAACTCTTCTTCAGTTTCTTCATATTCATCTTCCTCTGAATCCTAATGTATTACCGAAATAAGAAACTAAATCACCTTCTACTGATTGAGATTTAATATTGGCAAAGGATGACAGTTTTCTAATTGTTCAACCCAAAATATGGCGGCAAGTAACTTTGTTGTTAAAACCAAACAGATAAAAAAAGGGAAAGAATATAGTCAGACCTCATCATCATCATCTTCACTCTCCTCCTCATCATCATCTTCACTGTCTCCCTGTGCTTCTTCCTCTTCTTTCTGCATATCTAGTAACTTCAAAAATGCCTCCATGAGTGAGGTTAGGCAGTCCTTCAGAAGACTACTCTCCTGGTTTCCAAGCCTCTGTAACTGCTCAACCATTTTTGCAAGTGCCAGCACTGCAGTTATAACTGAAATGTCACTAGAAGAAACTTGGCTAAAAAAATTATGGAGAATAAAAGCTGTACTCATGCCAAATGTCTTTAATTTTTTTTCTGAAACACACACAACCTATGAAACAAGAAAAGTGTAAAACAGATAATAGAAAACCAAAAGTCTTCTGCCCAAAAATTAAAGGAATAGAAAGATGAGGACAAAAGTCTGCATGTAGAAAATGATTGTTGTCTATAGTTTTGTGATTATATTTTAGAGTCTTGACTGCATCGCTAAATATGCATATACAAAGAAACCTAATATTATCTTCAGGGACACTGACATGACCTTCTGAGCATAGACTTTTGTATTTGTGAAGTACATATTGAAGTTTACCCTAAATGAATTGAATTCTATGACCAATGCAAAAAAGAAAAAAATAAATTAAAGCTTTTGGAACAGAACTTTAACATCCAAGAATCAGGATAATGTATGGTGGTTAGATGTTCAATAATATATATCTCAGAGAAAAGATCTAATATACGAACCAGCTAATTTGATTTCAGAGCTAGCTGATAAACTATGTTCAAACTTGTTTGTCAAGATAAATGACAGAGCAGAGGCAAAGATTCTGAAGCCATCAAGTTCAGATTTCAGCAAAATTTTCTCAACCACGTCTGGAAAACATAAATAACATGAAGACATTGCAAGCAACAAAGGTTTCCAGAGTGAACAAGGCTTGCTTGTGATTTCTTTAAAACGTGAAAATGCCACCTCACTAAAGGCCAAAACCAATGACCGTTTGAGTTCTTCCACCTCATACATGTGACAGGGAACATGTAATAGCATGTGGACACATGACGATGCCCTCCAGACTGCAGATGGGTATTGGGAAAAAGCCTCTGTTACAAAACAACCAATTCCTTCAATAATAGAGCGTCGACGAACAGGGGGAGCAGGAGGGGATGGCATTTCTCCCACAGTGAAATTCTTCAGGGAAAATTTATTGTTTAGACTAACAGCTTCCCTGATGCAACTGAATATTGACAAATCCTCTGCCTCTTCCCATGCATGCCAGTCAGAAATTAGATTAGACCAAACCACCAACAATTCTGAGACTCTCAGCTCTTGGATTTCACTGGTTTCAATATCTTGCATAATAAAGTGAAGCAATGTGGATGAGTCGTCTATGGATGATGGAGAGGGTGTGGCAGTAGCATCATCATCTTCCTAATTATACACAAAAAGAATTGAGCATCAGATAGTATGCTTCAAACCAATAGCAATGGTACAAAAACAAAATAAACTGTACATAGAACTAACCATTTCCTGTGGACTGATTAGCCAAGCACACTGCAACAGTTCTGAAAATGATTTCTTAATGGATTTCTGACAAGATGACCTTGTTTCCCTAGATTCATTCTGCTCAATTTCTTTTGAAGCTGCTTCCTCCCAGCATTGAGCCATTACAGCTAATGTTGCAAAGCCACTTTCAACCATCTATCATTTGCAACATCAGCATAGCTGTAATCTTGAGATTCGTTGAGTGTTGACTAGTATTTTTTTTTCTTGGTTTCAATGCTTCCCAGAGGAACATGTTTGAATATGTCTTGTTTGATGCATATGCAAAAGTTATCCATTTCTCAATCTGCCCTTTCTAAATAATTAAAGGTAATAAAGATTCTACGGTTGATACCCTGGCCTAGCATTTCATCTAATTTCCTTCCAGTCACTTCAGTTCTATTTATAGATTTCTTGGGAACTTTTAAAGAAACAGAGAATGAGAAGATTTTAGATCAAGGCACTAGAAACAATTATCTTCCTTCTGCTTGGACCATATAAGTATCCAAGCTTCTCAAAATTAATGTCATGTGGAAATACATTCTCCTTGAAAGTAGCCTTTAGGAGATTTATTGACAGTATAAAAAGCAAACGATAACATCTTAACAAAATTGTAGGAGTAGCACAAACCTGAGGCCAGGGCTCTGGTTTTGGAGGTATGCACTTGGAAATTGTTTCAACTAATGAAGAAATAATATGTGGGATATGAGGTGCTACACTTTCATTTCCAGCCTCCACCAACTTACCAAGCAGCTGAAACATAACTGCAGATTCTTCTTCATCACTGACCCTACAAACAACTACTTGAAGAAGGGGTAGCCACTCTGGTGGCATGTATTCATTCTGCCAAAAGGTACAAATAATTATAACACCTTATTTTAATAGAATGTACAGCAGGAACTGAAATTCATTCTTGCAGTCTGAACTTACTTCTACAAGCTGAGCAATTGCACCTGCTGCGGACAACCGAACAGGATAACATGAAACATGTCCCATGTCTTGCATTGATAATGCTTTCATCAAAGAAGAATAAATATCAGCACTCAGCTCCTGAAGAAGAAGTTCATCAGTCAAACAAAAAACCTGTCGCAAGGAATCAGTTATAAAAGAGGTATTAAGAAGATTCTCATACTTCAGGGATGCAAGAAGCAAGCTCGCCCAGGACCCAGTTAGCAGAAGCAACCAAGTAGGGTTGAAAATACGGTTCCCTATATAAAGGTAGAAAGCGATTCTGAATGAGAGTAGTTGTGAATCCCGAAGCCTGCTCCTTTAGAAACTAGTCATATAATGATGGAAATTAAAATTTTGATTGATAAACACAACATAAACCAGGCTTTTTAGATGCTAGTGTTAGATATTCTTACTTCAAGAAGACTGCCATATGCCATCAAGACACCAAAATATCTGCCAAAGTTAAAATTGTTAAGAATAAAATATATTAAGTAGATCATAAAGAGAAGTTACATATTTTTAAGGGAACTAAGAGCATATCAATATTGAGAAACAAAAGAAGAAAAATCATGAGACGATGATAAGGGAAGACAAATAATTTTAAGCAGAATGCAAATGGAATGCTCTCTCAATGGATCTATGCTTCAAGTACCGCAGAGGCAAAATGCTTTGAAAACCTGACAGCATTAACCGGGATTTTTTTTTTTCTAAGGTTCAAGCTTCGTAAGATCCAATTTTCTGGAGATAGTCATTCACAAAGTTTTTAAATAAATTGACTAAACACTAAGTAAAAAATTTTCTGACTTACTCATTTACAGTTGTACTGGCATTAGGGGGTATAAGAAATTTTGACAAGAATGGAAGTACTAGTAGTTCCCCCATTGACCTACAATCTTTTCTTCTATTCTTTTGGCCTTTCTTGCGCTTAGATGAAACTGAAGAAGTCACAGTTGGAGGCCCCTGCATATTTTGAACAATAAGCAAAGATCATCCCTATTAAAGAAGATGGAAACATTAGTTTTGGGAGATCCACCTTGGATGTTGCTATAACACCAAGTAAATTTAAAGCACTTTTTCTTGCTGTGAATAAATCTTCTCTCCATCCAGAAATTTCTTCCTGTAGCACAATTAAAGGCAAAACTAAAATGTAATGTTGATAAAATTTCTAGGATGAACAGCAAAGTAAATCTCCTTACTTACAAGGTCAGTAGGAAGATTTTTCCTTATGTACTCATCTGGGTCTTCTTCCCACTCCGCTATATCCTAAATACAAGCAGTAAAAACTAGAATCTCTTACAATGGGCATAAATTTATCTTTTCCCATGAAAGGATGCCAGGACAACAAGGGATAAAGTTATAGAAAGAGAGAAGCAGGTGCTAAGATATATAGTGAAACTGTTAAAGGCAATGTCGATGATATGTTACTACAAGTTCAAGAATTTGCTTGATGACCACTGAATGAATCAGCATTTTAAGGATCTTACCTTCTCATTCATAGCTAATGCTGGGAAAATAGCATTGTCTAGCAAATTAGAAAAGTGAGGTGACACCAGTCTCCATCCCTATTTTAAATGACAAGATATCAGAGAAATTCACATAGATGCTTAAAGAGATGCGAATTAAATTTACAAGTCCAGAAATCACAGTAATAACTCATGTAATAGAAGTGATAAATATATAAATTGAATCCCACTTTATTAGTTTAAACTTTTAAATGAGGTGACATTGTATTACAGGAAGAGATCCTGTGATCAAATCTTGTTTCCACTCATTAGACAGTCAATTTCTACGTGTTGGGCCTATCATTAAAAATTTGTGGTCAGCTTAGTCGTGAGTTTTAGAGACATAATTAACAAGGAAAAAAAAATAATAAGTCAATGCTTGAAGCATAAGCAAAAACTTACTGGACCTGTCTCTAAAACCCGTGATATAACATCAAATGATAAGGAAATAATCCTCTCGGATAAAAAATCCACCTTCTGCAAAAGAGAGTTGATTGCAAAATATCAAGTGGGGTTCAAGATTCAAGAAGAGAAGAATTAGACATTGCAAGGACCATAGACAGTTACGAGATACATGCTATCAGGTAAGATTGCCCAAATCCGAAAAGGCATGGTAAGTCAGATGGAAGCTGCTTACCCATCATGAAAATAAACGCTAGATATTTTTAGAAGGAACAATCTTAACCAGAAGCAAAAAGATGCAAGTATAACTCTTAGTAGATTATCAAGATTCCTTATCTTCACTACATTATCAAGTAAGACAAGGGTTAACCAGCAAAAAATAATCAAGAGCAGAGCACATACACTAACAACTGCACTATGCTTGACTATTTTTGAAACAGAGCAAACTATATTTGGCATGAGTCTGCAAAAAGCAAAGACAGATCAAGAAACAGTAAACATTTCTTGTATTCAAATGCAAATGATGATTTCCACTTTTCATTCTATTACTTGTCAGAGAACTTCCGGTGTCGGGTGACCAAAGCACAAAAGATTAGCAAACTTCGCTTTCCTGTCTTCAGTCTCAGAGACTGGCCACCTGTTGAAGTTGCCCCAAAATCAAAATTTAGAGAACTCAGGATCCCAAATAGATCGTCACAAAGAGAAGGAAGTGAGGGAGCCAAAGCAGATGGCATATGTGATCTCACCTGCAGAATAAATAACATGTTAACTAATTTGAGACACGATACTAACCAAGGCAAGTAGAAAATTGTGCACAAATATGATCTAATTTATTTTACTTAGAGAAAGTGGTTTGTCATGCAATTCAACTACAACAATAAGGAACAACACAATCATGCGCAACAAATTTTATCAATTATAGATAAAATTATTTTACTGAAATAATATCACTAGTGGTGTGAATCTAACAAGCAGAAGAGGCAGTGCATGTTTATTTGTGTATAAAGATTTCCTACAAAACACACACTTGCACTTCAATTTATACTTTTTTCAACTGTCCCTCTTGAGCCATAGGAATTTCCTACATTTAATCATCCTTCTTCAGATGCCTTATAACTAACAATAGTGATAGTAGAGACAATCATAAAGCCCCAAATGTAATTACAAAACCAAGCACACTTCCCAAATGTAGCTCCACCTGATAAACTCATCGGTAGAGATTCTACTCAAGTGTCAAACCAGAACTAAATGTCTCCCAAGTATATAAAAGTTGAGAACCAGTGTCTTCTCTATGTCTATACAATATTTGGGTTAGTGTGACAAGATCTATACTCACCGCAAAGTAAAGACACTTGCATATGATGAGAATAACCTTCTCTATCTCCAGTTCCATTGTTGCTGGAGTAATTAATGCCTTTGTTCACACCACAAAAGTAAAAGTTAATTATTAAGAAATATTAAACTTTTGCAAAAAATTGGAGTGTGGAAAATTAGGGTGAAACATGAAGATGTAACCTTTTTGACAATTTGATGGAAGAATGGAAGTAAAGGCACTAGAATCTCTTGTGCAATTAACTCCAACTGTAAAGGAACTGGCTCCTTTGCAAGTTTTGGGTTCAAAAAGTACTGTTAAATGAAAACAAAATAAAACATGAATCAAAAGAGACAGCTCAAAAAATGGTTCAAATTTTCAGATGTAACTTGGCTTATCATTATAACAAATATTTGGAGCTTAATATGGAAATGACTTCAAATTTCCTGTCCAGTTCTAGTAAAATGTTACTTACATCATTAAGTGCAAACACAGCATAGATAGCAAACAAGATCAAATAATCAGAAATGTTTTGGTATAAAAGGTACCATAACAAGCATACAACTAAGGCCAATTAGTAATTCTTTTAAATGCAAAAAATATGAGCATCATAAAGATCCTTCCAGACAGACTTCATCTCCTGGGAATAGGATCTGCTCTTCTTGTTGAAAGTTTAGCACTTTTACCATTATTGCAGAATCACTTTCAGCAGTAACATGTTGGAAGAGATTTTCCAAATGAAAAAGTTTTTAATGCTGTCAAATATCAGTTCCTATTCCAGATTTTTGTCTGATTATGCTTTTTTTATGTAGGAAATGTGCTCTCAGAATGGCTATTAAAGATAATAAGGAGTATTTATTGTTCTAGTTGATTATGAAAGACATTGATTGCTCAAAGCAACTCCGACTTTACTTTTTAATAAATTTTTATTTATTCTTGAAGTAATATTCTTCAAAATCATTGTCAGCAGTAGTCTGTTTCCAAACTCAAGAAAATAGATAAGGATAAATTGCATGGTAATGCTTGCCTACCTGAAATGGTCTTATGAGTGAATGAAGAACACAGAGTGCGTTAACAGTTTTCCACACAGAATTCCCACTGCCATCCATTAAATCACTGTTCCAAATCACTGTCCGCAGCAGAGGAATAAGTTGAGGCCATGAATTTCTTTTCACGAACTCAACAGCAACGATAGCTCTAAACTGAAGCAATTAGAAACAGATGTCGCCGTAAAAATTAGAACTGAAAAGACACAACGGAAGAGATGTTGTCACAGTCAAATTGAGCATACTTACAGCTTCAATCAAGACGTTGAGAACGGAAGGCTCTGCTTTAAGCAAAGCACTCATTAAAGCGTCTTTGAAATGTTCGCCACCTATTGAACTTTCAGAAGCATCATTGTTGTCAATGTTTCGCCTCGTGAAGTTCTTCAAATATGTCGCAGCCGCTAATTTAAGACCTTGGTTTTCACCGTCTACATCGAAGAAGATGCAAAATTGAACTTCAAACAACTGAAAACTACATTGTTGGCAGTTGAAATATAATAAAGAGTTCAAATTTACCCGCAGCTATGGAGAGGATACGGAAAGGGAAATCAGGAAGAGTAGAAAGAGCATTGAGCGAATCAGTGGCCGTTCGGACAATGCTGGCATCGGAGCTAAGAGTTTGGCTGAGGGACAGAGCAACACGATTAATTTCCATGGCAGTATTTGGTGGCGCCGTGGAGGAACCCTAGTTACTGCGGTTAGCCTAGTAGCATGAAAATGGAAATGGAAGAAATCAGAGGAGTATCGCGCGGGAAAATTGACTCGAACGTCACTTTACAAGTGGCGAAGGACGACATGACATATGGAAATTTTTTATAATATTAATTGATAAAAATATGTGCAAAGTATATATATATATATATAGGGAAAGACTTGAGAAGGCGCCGGCGCCATCTCTACAAAACGCGTCTGACGGAACCCGATTCAAACTAACGAAATTTCGACTCTTCAATTTCTGCTCGTTTTCTTCCAAATTCTACTCGTCTACTTGAAGCTCCAGGTAGTTTTGCTTAACAATTTCAGCACCAAATTTCGGCTCTTCAATTTCAGCTCGTTTTCTCCCAAATTTCTGCTCATCTTCTTGAAGCTCCAGGTAGTTTTCTTCAGAATTTCAGCACCAAATTTCGGCTCTTCAATTTAAACTCGTTTTCTTCCAAATTTCTGCTCGTCTTCTTGAAGCTCCAGGTCGTTTTCTTCATAATTTCAACACCAAATTTCGGCTCTTCAATTTCAGCTCGTTTTCTTCCAAATTTCTGCTCGTCTTCTTGAAGCTCCAGGTAGTTTTCTTCAGAATTTCAGTCAGCTCGTTTTCTTGGAGAGAACAGAGGTGAGCTCCGTACACCAGATT
>JAOXNR010000032.1:16545852-16568914 GCA_028571225.1 Parsonsia alboflavescens | reverse complement strand
TTTATATTTTCCATTTGATTTAGTTTACTGGATTTTTTCTTTACATACAGGAAAAGCTTTTCAAGGTTGCTGGTTTGCCTATAGTTGAAAACTGTATGTCTGGATATAATAGCTGCATTTTTGCATATGGACAGGTATTCATTTTTATTTTCTGAATTACGTGGAAATTTTCTGTATTATCCGAAACTTTTTTTTGAGCATCTCTAGTCAATTCTTTTAGACCGGTAGTGGAAAAACATACACAATGATGGGTGAGATAGATCAGATTGAAGGAAAGCTCCACGATGATTGTGGGATCACCCCTCGAATTTTTGAGTATCTGTTCAAGAGGATTAAAGAGGTAACAAGTGGATGGTGGTATTTTGATAAGTTCATGGAGTAAATGTCCTATGGTGGATGATCTTCTTGTTTTTCTTGCAAACTTTTCTAATTTTTTTTCCAGGAAGAGGACAAGAGATGGGAAGAGAGACTTCAGTATAGCTGTAAATGTTCTTTTCTTGAAATCTACAATGAGCAGATAACGGACCTTCTTGAGCCTTCATCAACAAATTTACACGTAATTGATATTTTTCTTTTAAATAACTTTTCAGTGTTGCTTTTGCTACATTTACCAACTTTTACTGATTATACATTGAAGAAAGGGCTGGGGGAGTATGTTCAAAATCTTTACTCACTGGTTCTTTTGCCAAATTTTTATATTGCAATTTTAGCTTAGAGAGGATTTGAGGAAAGGCGTGTACGTTGAAAATCTGACCGAGTACAGTGTCAGAACTGTAGATGATGTCCTCAAACTTTTACTACAGGTGATTTAGATTGTGAGCTGTCTATTTACTGTAATTGGGTTATGTATTTAAATAGTATGTTTTCATCTTATACAGGGTAATGCAAATAGGAAGATGGCAGCAACACACATGAACAGCGAGAGTAGCCGTTCTCATAGTGTTTTCACGTGTACCATTGAGAGTTGTTGGGGTAAAGACTCAATGTCCCACCTAAGATTTGGAAGGTTAAATTTGGTAGATCTAGCTGGATCTGAAAGGTAACAATCTGTACTAAAGAAAGCTTTTTCCATTTAACTTCAATGCCAAATAACATCCTCTAGTTGATTAGGCAGAAGAGTTCTGGAGCTGAATGGGACCGCTTGAAAGAAGCCGCAAATATAAACAAATCCTTGTCTACTCTGGGGTATAGAATCCTAAATGCCTTTTTAGCTAGGATAAGCAGATAGTTTGTTGTGATTCCCTCTTTTCAACACATTTAATATTTGCTTTGCAGACCTCTATTCCATCAATTTTTTTTCTTTGGCACCATTTCAGCATAGAAAAGTTACACTTACTTTGAAGTTGTCAAGCTAATTTTCAAACTTTTGCAGACACCAGATGTTGGCTTCTAAAGAAACCTTTTTGTCCCATTAAGAGTGAGGTCCTTTGCTTTCAACATAATAACATTAGAACACTTAAGAGGTAAAAAAAGAAGAATGTTAATAACATATGCTCTTAATTGATGGAATATTTGTATGTACATTGTCATTCTACCTTAGTTGATGGAAGACAAACTTAAAGTCGAGTGGTCTAGAATCCTACCTTCCACATGATAAACCTGCAAATTATAAATGCATTTTTTTATCAAAAATGTTTCTAGAAAAATAATTTGTTCACTAAAAAAATATTTCCAGGAAAATAAATGTATGTACATAATCATTCTGGATCTGGAGTTCAGATGATTTTGAAGTGTTTAAGTCCTTTTCCCAAGAATATGAAGGATAAGATTTTATGGTTGCCTTTGCAATATTTGTAGTATTTCTTAAAGACAACGAACCCATATCGAGGTCAAATTTCCTATTTCTTGTCCAAATAATTTTGGTGAAAATGAAGCCAAAGCTTTTTCTGCAAATGAAAAATTAAAAATAAAAGAAGGATGTGGAAGCTTCTCTAATGAAAAAGAAAAATAGATGAGAAATGGTCTTTATCAAGTGGAAAACTGTTTCTTTATAAGATTCTGATTTTACATTATTCTTTTCTTTTTCCCTCAATTTATTTCATATTTCAGATCAACCTGTTATATCCTGCAGCTATTACTCTCTCCGTTTTCTTTGCTTGTCACAAAATTTACTTCCACACCCCTCAGGAAAATGCTAAAATTCATGTAAACTTAAAGAGAAAAGACAAATTAAATTGAATGGAGAAGGAGCTGAAAGCTTTTTTTAGACTCTTAAATAAGCTTTAGTTAGAAGGATATAATGGAAAAAGAGGTAATAAACGGTACCTTAATTTCATAACATTGAGTCATTGACTAGGAAAAAAGACACGTAAATCTCCAATTTTTTACAAGTAAAATGAAAACGGTGGGGGGGAGAATCTTAGTCTTTACATCTGGTGCAGACTTGTGATTATGTCATTGGTGGATTTGGCTCATGGGAGACAAAGACATGTACCCTACAGGGATTCCAGACTAACATTTCTCCTCCAGGTCAGGACTGACTACAAGGAAGAAATTTATATATATATATATATATATATATATAGATATATAGATATAAAATTGATGGATGATTTCGTGGTAGGTATTCACCATTCTTGTCCTTGACTTGGTGCAGGATTCACTTGGGGGTAACTCTAAGACAACAATCATTGCAAATGTCAGCCCATCTATTTGGTAAACATATAAGTAGTATCCTTCTGTATTGTTTGAAAAATACCCTTGATGAAACTTACAGTTAAAAGTGTACCTTTTTCTTTTTGTCAGTTCAGCAAATGAGACATTGAGCACCTTGAAATTTGCTCAGCGTGCCAAATTCATCCTTAATAATGTACCTATTTTTGAAGATCAACAGAATTTTCCTGACAAACTTGATACCCAGACCTTCTTTTAATAATGATATTTTTTTCTGTGTTTCCTAGGCTAAGATAAATGAAGATGCTTCTGGTGATGTAACAGCATTGCAACAGCAAATCCAACAACTGAAGGTGGTGATTGAATATAGTATTTTTCATGTTTCCCCATTTTTTTTCAAAAAAAATAAGACAATCTGATTAGATGACAGTTTTATCTAAGCAGGACCAGTTGTCTTCCCTGTTGAAGCGTCATAAGGGTTCAGAAGCCCTTTCCCATTTTGCAAAAAATGAAGAATCTCATTTAGATGACGTCCTTGATAGATCTAACCCATCTGAGAAAATGAACATGGATATCAATCTCAAATCACGAAGTTGTAGTGGTAGAAAGGTAAGTGTTCCCAATTGTACTTTGCTCAATTTGCCAATTCTTTTTGGTCATGACAAATTGCAATAACTGTCAAAAAATTGTATATAATGAGCTATGTATTTTTAAGAAGTTTTATTTTTGCCCCTCTATTAGATTCTTAGCTCGGAATTAGGCATATATATAGCCATATTTCTTACTATGTGAGAATGCTTTATAAGTCATGGGATTTGACTTAGCGATGCATGGGATGTCCCAGAGATTTGGTACTAGGTTTCTTGTAAATATTCTATTGCAAAATCATATTGAATATAGAATTCCTCTTGCACTACGCAACACGGTATTAGAGCTCCTTTATGGGTTTATATTCTCTAGGCTTCAATTGCTATACGTTCAAAACTTTATTGGCCTTCATTGCACATTATTTGTTCTTGTTTTAAATTCTCTATTCTTTGACCATTTTTGCTGTTTTCTACCATTTTCTTTGTCTAACTTGTTATTTTGGATGTTAGAGACCATCAAAATTAGTAAAAAAGGAATCCAATCTCAACGAATTGCTTAGCTTTCATGCCTCTAACGGGGTAGACAGGAAAATAGTGTGGTTTTAACTGAATTCATATTATCTAGAAAGTAAAAGGAAGACCAGCCACCTTGTTGGTATTGATCTCAAATTAGAAGATCCTAAGTTTTGAGCATGGGATGAAGAAGACATTGATTATTGCATGCTTGTGGATCATATGATCCAGAAATAAGTGAACTTGCATGTGTCTCGTCAGCTGCCAAAGATATCTGGGATGATTATGGCAAGAGTAGAATAGAGAAAGTCTTTCTTTGATATCGTATTAAAATCTTCAATTCACCTAAAAGGATAAGTTGATAGGGAGGGTTGGATTTTACTACCTAAAAGGATACAATAGTATTTGAAGGGAACACTAGGGAAAGATATCTTGTTTGGAAGGAATGGAGGTTTGGTACTTGAATCATGCGTTGATGCTGATTATATTGGTTCAATTGTTTATAGAAGATCAGGTTTAGGATCCTGTTCCTTCCTCTGTGGTAGCTTAGTCAAGTGTAAAGTTTTGGGAATAGAACTAAGGTATCTATAAAACTACTTTGGTGGAACAAATCCTTGCAGATTAGAAGATTAAACAGCTGTGAAACTCTATTATGATAATATCTGCAATCTGCATAGCTCACAACTCAGTACAGTTGACTGGACATTACATATTGAAGTTGACAAAAACATTTCATTCGAGAGAAGTTGGAATGGATTGACTTGTATACCCTATGTGTCTCCTCAGGTCAACTTGCTAATGTTCTCACCAAAGATTAAGTAGCAAAAATTTTTCAGATTATTGTCTCAAAGCTTGGAATGGAGATCCCCCTATCTCAGCATGGGTCAGTGAAGGAAAATTATAATGATTAACTAGCTGCTTTTTAGGAAGTTCATTTGTTACACTTTAGCTTAGTTTCTAGGCATACATGGTTATATTTCCTGTTGTTAGAATTATGATTGATTTAATGAATAGGATTATGATTGATTTGTATAGATTGATTAGCAGATCTAGTACATTCGAATTAGTTAATTTTGGTAAGTTTGTGTTGAAGTAAACAACCCCAACAAATTTTGACAATTTCTTCCGCTGACTGTGAGGTTCCTTATAACACGTTAGTCTATTTTATTTGAATTTTCCTCAGCAACGGCTAATTAATTGAGCCTATTTAGAGGCCATGCTGGTTACTCATTTTTACAATTTTTACAGCAATCACAACACAATTTCTAGTGCAATTCACACAGCTTTGAGCAATTGTATAGTTAGCTTCCACACTTTTCTATTCTTCTTGTCTTATTTAATAGTTAAATGCCTTTATTCTTCTTCTTAAAAATAGCCTTTAGTCCCTTATCTTCTTTCAATATTTCCAACCCTTTGCATTCAACAAGTTTGAGATGTATATATGTATTCCTTTTGTGAATAGTAAAATACAGAAACCTTTCCTACTTCTTGATCATTTCATAAAACCTGGTATTTTAGGATTTGTACAAATCATGGGATGTCCCAAAGAACACATAATTCATCTTCCATTTGGCAACAATAACATTTTTTTAAATGGCAGTTAATGTGCTTGAAAGGTGCTCTGCTTGGTGCCTTGAGGAGAGAGAAACTGTCACGGGTTGAAATCAAGAAATTAAAAGCAGAGATTGAGCAGATGAATATCTTGGTATCTCTGTTGTGGCCCGTACCTTGCTAACTGAATATTTATTTGGTTATCGGTCAGAACCTGCTGAATTATTTTTCATTCATGACTGCAGAGGCTTATCTCTGTTGTGGTATGGTGTGAATAATGCAGGTTCAGCATCTAGGAGAAGATGCTCAAAACACTAAAATGATGCTAAACTTACGTGACGAAAAGATAAAATGCTTGGAACTACTTGCAGATGGATTGATTTCTGCTGATAAGTATTACCAGGATGAAAATAATGCCTTGAGAGAAGAAATTAAGCTGCTACGGGAAAGAATTCAAAAGAACCCAGAATTGGTTCAATTGGCATTGGAGAAGGATAGAATCTTTGATAAGCTTAGATTGTAAGTATTATTGATAAATCTTGAATTAGATTTTATCAAGAATTCCTTGTCTCTATGGAATGTTGTTGTATCTATCAGGATCCAGGATTTTTATGAACAAGGAGAAAGAGAAGAGCTTCTATCTGAAATATCGGATCTAAGTGATCAGGTTTGATGTGATTTACTGTGCTTATTTTTTTATTTCCTATAATTTTTCAACTTCGTTTTATGTACTTGTTCTCACATAGCTGATGAAGCTGCTGCATTTTATGTACTGTCTTATCTCCAGGTTCTCAAGTTGCTTGTGGTTGAAGAAAGTTCTTTTTATACTTATGGCTCTACAAGTGAAGAAAGTGAGGTCTGGAATCCTTATTAACTATAAAGGTCTTGGTTTCATTTTGGAGTGCTATCCAGCTTTGATTGTGCAGTCTCTGTAATTGTTAACTGCAGGAAAACTGCACTGAGAAAGAATTCGAGGAATGGAGAGATATGAATCCCAATTCAGTCAGGTAATCTATCTATGTCAAATATTTCACCCCTGACCAGTAGACTTGTATTGTAAAATGTGTAAATTTGAGGAAGTATTACTTTCGTGAAGTTTGTGCTGCCTTGTCAAATTTCTTAGAAAATTTTGACTGCTCGTTTAATTGGTATCAACCTTTTTTTTAACAACATTTCTATTCAAACATACAAATGAAGGAGATCTGTTGTGTTTGACTTCATCTTTACATTAAAAATATACATTCCTTTCTCTCTTGTTTTTTCTCTAGATTTAGATTGTTTTTGGGCGGTCAGGTCACGCTGTAGTAGAGCATTGAGCATGGGTGCTGCTCATTTGTGTCTTTAATTTTCTTAATTGGTGCACTAAGTTTTTTCTGATGCCTACACTTGTTTTTCTTATTCACTGACTAACATTTTATAAATTTCAACTTGTTTTCTAGCTTGTTCATTGAACGGTAAAGTTTCATGCATTAGTATAATAGTACTTTTAATTCTTCTTTAATTGTCCTGAAAAAAAAAAGCAAAGAAGCTTTTAGAAAAGTGAAAAATAATTATTCAAAATTTTCACAATTTTTCTCTCGCAAAAAAAAGGCCTTGTTTTTCAAAACACTCTCAAAAAATCTCTTTGATTCTATTTCTTGATCAAATCACTTATAAGTTCCCGAGAATAAGGTTAAATTCCAATGGTTGTTTACTTTTTTGTTTTTCATCACTTCTTTCTTTGCAATTTGTGATATTTTTGTTTTTTTATTATAAGTTTTGTGTGTTTTTTTCTTTGGTTAGTGACTTCTTTCAAATTTTTATAACCATTTGTAGATAAGGCATTAAGAAGTGGTAGTAGAAAATTCTCCCTCAGTTTTCCTCTGGTTTCTAATGTAGTTACTTTTACATGTATTCTTAACTCTCTTTTCATATATTATGTTTGCATAATATAATATTATTTATAATTTTCATAATAGCCACTTTAAGGTGCATATGCACTAAATGCTTTTTATATTTTTGACGTTACGTACCCCTAAGTACCTGTACCCTTTTTATGGGACCTAGGTTTAGATTAGCTCTTTACCAAGAGTAATAATTCGAGTGCACGGGCTATTTGTTGTGGTTGTAAAAATAAAGTGATCGAGATCTTTTTAGTTTAATTCAGTTTTTGGTAAGGCCACATTTATTATATCAGCGTAATAGCATCCTGTGGAGCTGAAGTCTCTTTCCTTTTTGTGCCATGCAGGTCCTATTGCTGCCTCGGGCTAGAACAACTCCAGAAGGAACTCAGGAATGGGGACCAATCTTCATGTGTCTCTGTAAGAAAAAAACTTTTACGCTTTTTTTGTGGTTTTTCCAATTTTCCAAAATGTATGGCAAAAGATTCTTTATATCATTACATTTGGTTGTTGAAAATCTTTTCTGATTTACATTTTTGGTTCACATATTCCTTTATCTAAGGAGATGTATTACTGGAAGGATTGTGTATTGCCTCTTTGTCAGGCAGAGAATGGGGTTCTACAGGGTGAAAGTGGCCAAATGTTGGAGAATGAGTTTGCTTTGCAGTTTAAGGACATGCAGAAACAGCTGACAGATTCAAGACATATGCTGGAAGCAATGGAATCAGAACAAATCCGGCTAATTGAGGAGCTTGAACTTATACAGATTGAGAACCGTAAGTTGAGAGAAATCTTACAGAACAGGAAAACCAGGGAGGCCAAATATAGTCCTGAACTTGGGAGCTGGGATTCCAAATGCTGTTCTGCAGAAGAGAGTGACCAAGCTTTGGTAACGAAGGTCAAGGACAGCAGAAGTAAAATAGTCTTGCAAGCTGAGTCAGACAAATTGGCAGGTTACCCATTTCTGGACGATCATACCATGAAGATGTCTTGTAATCAAGGAATTGAGTTGGTCCAAAAAGAGGTAGAGCTGGAAACAGCTAAAACAATTCTTCAATTTCAAGAAGAGATCACTGTCCTACAGTCAGAACTTCAGGAGAAGTTGCATTCAATGGCTGAGGAAAATGCAACCCTAAGAAAGACCTTGGAGGCCAAAGATGAAGAAATGTGGCAAATGTCTTCTGAATGGGAAAGGGCAACTTTAGAGCTAACAACCTTCCTTACAGATGGTTCTAAATCACTTAAAGATGCTGCTTCGCAGGTTGAAAGCATCACTTGTTTATTTCCCCATGTTAATGGTTGGATCAGCGAACATGTTGAGAAGGCTGCGAAAATGTGCATTGAGAAGGAAAAAAATATACTTCTTCTAAAGAAAAGTGTGGAAGATGCTCAACACACGGTATCAGATATGGATCTGAAATTGAATTCCTTGAAGGGTGTAACGATGGCTTTGATAGGACTTCAACAACTAGACAATGATGCTAAGAGATTGGAGAAACTAAATCAATCTTCTCTCTCAAAGCATAAATCCATTATAGCTAAACCTTCGGAATTGAAAATCATGAACAAGGAACCAGAAAGCAGTGCTGAAAGATGTCTTCTGAGTAATTCCTTTGAGCTGAAATGTTCTGACCAGCAAGTGGCAGTTGACAATGATGAAATGGATAATGAGCTGTCTAATCCAAATGCTTCATTGTTGTCTGATGAAGATACTGAACTGGAGTTGGCTCATTTTGGACTTGTGAAAGTTGACAATTGTATTGAAGTGTCGCGCTTGAATGCAGAAAATCACTTTTCATTCCTCCAATCTACTGTCCATGAATCATTTGCTACACAAAAGAAGCTGATTATAGACCTTGTGAATGATATCCATGATATTAAGGGGAGTTTTGTTCAATTGAAGACAAATTATATATACCTTCCAATTAAAGCAGCAAGAAGCAAAGTGATATGTTCCTATGAATTTCTTAAGCATGAAAATCAGAAAGAAATACTTTATCAAGTAAGAGATGAACTTGTTCGAATAAGTGATAGATTGAATTCCCTGAATGCCAATTTTTGTGGGGATATGTGTGAGTTGGTTACAGCTGAAAGCTCAGAAGAACTTGATGGAAGTACTGAATCTTCAACTTCAAGTTCCAACTCTTCAGCTGTGAACATAGGTTCTGAAAACTGGTCAAAAATAAGTTTGACAAGTGGTCATCACAATTCAGATAAGAAGAAAACTGAACAGCCATCAGGACAAGGTTTTGAAGGATGTGCAATCTGTCCTGATTATCAAGAATCAGAAGATTCACAAGGGATGGTGAATAGTGCAAATCCTAGTGAAGTGACTCTATTTTCTTTGCAAAGGGAACTAAGAGCAGCATGTGATGCTTTCTCAAAATTATATGCTTTGTTAAATGCAGATACTTCTGATGGCTCTGCCAAAGTTCTTTGTGTCTCTCCTTCACCATTGCTCACGAATAATGAGCAACTCTTGATTAAGAATGCAGATGAACTAGTGATACCACTAGAGAAGGATAAAATGGTTCAATATAGTAACAAAATGGTGCTGGAGGATGAATTCTTAAAACAGGTTTTAATTTATATCATTCAATTTTGTTTATATTATAGATTTATTGTTTTAAAATAAATGACTTCTGCAAATGAAATGATTGAGCTTTTGCATTGCATTTATCTCATAGTTTTCTATGATTCGATTCGATGTGCAGTTTAATGCTGTTGAAAGGACTATTCAGGTTGATAAATTCTTTAAAAAATTCGAGAAAGCTCATGCAACAATGAAGGAGGCTGATCATATGTTGAATGCATTAATGAAAGCAAATGAAGATGCGAAACAGTCGACTTCAATGTGGAAACATACAGGTGAGCAGTTAATGTTAGAGAGAGAGAATTTGGTTGAAGAGATTGAATGGCTTGAATCCTCCATGAATTTGAAGGACAGAGTATTTGAACAATGGCTGGAGAAATTTCATTTTGACGTGATGGAAGTAGTGAATTTATCCTCTTCACTTCATGGTTCATTGCAACGAGATATGGAAGACATATGTAGCAAAGTTTATTCTGATACCTGCATAATGCTGAAGGACACACTGAACAGCATTTGTGGCTTCAGATCATTGTTGGAGGATATTTTTACCAAGCTGATGGAAAATGAAATACTTTATTTTGTGCTAAACCATTGGCATCTTCAGGAACTTGATTGTGAGTCCAGAAGCCTCAACATGTATTCTCCTTCCCATGTCTTTCTTGAAGCTATATCAGCAGCTGAAAATAATATGGGAGGAGATTACATGAATATTGGTAAAGAAACCATGCTACATTTATCAAACTGTAGAATGAAAGGATATCAAAGTGAGGTAATCCGAAGATCAGAAGCAATAGACTATGGCCTTAACTATGATGACCTTAGAATTCAGAATGTGGAACTGAAGAGAGAGTTACATCGTAAAGAACTTATATTGAAAGGTTTGTTTTTTGACTTTAGCTTGTTGCAAGAATCAGCTAGCTGCAAAACGGATGCTAAGGATGAAACAGAAAGGCTAACCTCAGCTTTGAACCAAGTTGAGCAGGAGCTGAAGTTGAAAATAAGCAAGTTTGATAACCTAGTTATCCAAAATAGAGCACTTCAGGTTTGCTTGACTGAGGCTGAGACTGCTCTATCCATCAAGAAATCTGATCTAGAGCAGCTGAGAGGCACATTAGATATTTTATCTGAACAAAATACCGACCTGAGAATGGTTTTGAAGGATCTTTATCTTCAAAAGTCAGATGCAGATCGACAATTGGAAGAACACAGAGAGACCATAAAAGATTTGGAAAATGAAATTCTTCGCATGGCTTCTTCAGTAGAGAAAAAAATTGTTCCTTTAGTAAATGATTCTAGTGATGATCCTCAAAGGATTAATACAAAGAGAGATGAACTTCTAGATCAAATTCACTCTCTGCGTGACAGGCTTAATATAGCAAATGCATTCGCTGATGAGAAGGATGCTATTGCATTAGAGGCTCGCCAGGTATCCATACGTTGAAAACATTTGGAATATCTTGATTGAATGAATATTATGCATACTGAATTCCTTTTTGGCAGGAGTCAGAGGCTAGTAAAGTATATGCTGAACAAAAAGAAGAGGAAGTAAATATTTTGGAACATTCTGTTGAGGAGCTTGAACACACCATTAATGTCCTTGAGAAAAAGGTATGTTCATGCACTGTAAACAAAAAATATGGGCACTTAATATTATTTCTATGTATTGAACAATTATGTTTGCGAAACTAGTAGCATAGTCATGGTTAACAAGATATGAAATTCCTGAATCTCACCGCAATTTACTCTGTGATATCATATCCTGAATATTTTTAATAGTGTTTATTGAGTTATCATTATCCTGAACGTAATTTCAATATTCTTTGGGTTCTGAATGTTAAGGTTTATGAGATGGAAGAAGAAGTAGGGCAACATCGCACAGCGAAAGATGCATTGGAAGTTGAACTTGAAGCACTAAGGGAAAGATTACAATGGGTTGAAATTAAAAGTGAAGAGCCCAATTTCATTAGCTATAAGAACCAGTTGTCAAGGTGTGAAGGCCTTTCATTTTACTTACAAAAATCACAAGTTTAATTATTTTTATGTATTGAAGTTGTATTCTATGACTAAATTACAGACGAGGGTCTGTGGAAATTCAGGTGTTTAATAACCAAATTAGTGTCCTTGAAGAAGAAAAGGCGAGACTAGCCACGCAGGTGAGTTGTAATCAGGATGGCTTATCTCTTAACCAAAATCTGTTTGCTTGAAGGTTACAAATATTAATTTCAGTAGGGCTGTCTATTTGCAGGTCAAAGAATACAGAGACTACATCTCTGAACTTGTTTTGCATGCTGAAGCACAGTCATCACAGTATCATGAGAAGGTTTATGAATAACTAGCTGACTTTATATGATCATTTCTTTTAGAAATGCTTTATTACTATAGTTCTTGGAGAGGCATTTGGTTAATCAAGACATTTTTCTCGAATAGCATGTCTCTTTTTTTTTAGTTTTTTAAGTTTTTTTTTTTAAAGTAGGTATTTTGGGGTGTGCACGCATATCTTAACTTGAAAGGAGTACAAAGTAGGGGTGCAATCCCCTATGAGGGTTAGGAACTTAGGATAAACATCTTGGAAGCCTAAGCAAAAATAACAAAGGAATCCCATCTCTAAGCGGGCTAACCACATGCAAGGCTTTTCGCCAAGTGAGGTTTTCGTTAGCAATACCAAAGATTGAATTTAGATGTAGTTTGGTGCTTCAAATACCAGCAGCAAGTCTTCATTGTTTGTTTCCTTGCATTGTGTCTGGATACCAGTGAGATGTGCAACATGATCAGAAAGGTTAAAAGCCAGGAAGGATAACCATTATATCAAAGTGCTGTAGAGCTTTGATTCCAGGAAAGAAATTGCTGTAACCTGTGTATAAACTGGACTAGCATGTTAAAGATCTTATCATTTCAGTAGGCTGAGAGATTGAAATTTCATATTTTTCTTATACTATTATCCGAAGGATCTAGGATTATCACTTATCAAGTTTTCTTATCTTAATATGTGGCATATTCAATTGTTATCTTTTTTTTTTTTTTTCTTTCCTGGAGGGGTGGGTGGGGGTATGCAAAAAGAAGGTATCATTGGGAGTCAGCTGTTCAATCTTTCTGAACTTTTCATTAACTCTATATCCGGTACTTTATCTGATCATGAGCAGTACAAGCTGTTGGAGGCAATGGTTCAAGAACTCTGGGTTGATTCATCCAAGGGAATATGTGGAGCAATAACTTCAGATAAAATGGAGAAAACAATGAGAGTGAGGGGATCAAGCTCCCCATTCAGATGTATTTCAAATTTGGTTCAGCAGATAAATTTGGAGAAAGACCAGGAACTGTCAATTGCAAAACTTCGTATAGAAGAACTTGAGACATTGCTGGCCAATAGGCAGAAAGAGGTAAGTAGTAGAGAACAAGGTGTTTAAATTGGAGCAAAGTTTTTGTTGCTTTCTGCTACTCTTAATGCATATCCATGGTCAAATACCTGTATCATCTGCCATCAGTTAATTGACACTTGTTTGTGTTATCTTTGATTCTGTAAGTTTCTATTGGTGCCGTGAGGCCCCATTAGATGCGTTGATCTTGTGGCTTCTGAGATTACATCTCCTTTTTGGTCAGATTTGTTTAGTTAATTCAAGATTAGCTGCAGTCGAAAGCATGACTCATGATGTCATTCGGGATTTACTTGGTGTGAGATTGGACATGACTAGTTATGCAGTAAGTTTAAATTCTACATTTCGATGGTGGTTTCTTTTCAATTTTTCTTTCCTTAATTGTCTCTGAACAAGTGGTACCATATTATGGCAAATGTTCAAGGATTTGATATCCCAGAATCGGCTGCAAAAGTTTGTGGAAGAGGCTCAACGTCAGACTCAGGAATGCACTTCATTGGTATAATAGATATTACTTGATTTTTATATGGTTCGAAATTAATCTCAATAAATATTTGTTCTTTTCTCCAACTATCCTTTTATTGTTTTAGGAGAAAGAAGTTTTGAATCTTGGAAATCACAGTACTGACAGTGAATTGCTCGAGGAAAGAGAAAGGTTCGTGATTCTGTAAACAAGTTTCTTCTCTTTTTGTAATTAGTTTAATTCTTTTTGCCTCGATTGTATGGAATGCTACACCATCTTTATTGTTATATTAACTAGATTTTAATTTAATTTTGCTCTATAATTTTTTTTAATGCAAATATTTTAAATAATATAATTATCATTTTCTACACGTTATCTCAAAAAAAAAAAAAAATCTTAATCTCATATTATGTTTAATTTTATCCATCATTATCTTTTTGGTTTATTAAAGTTTTATTTCATGCACACACGGTCAAACACACTGATATAAACACACCCTAATAAACATTAATGTAAAGACACACCATCTACACACGCAAAGACGTTCACAATCAAACACACTACCTACACATAACACACACGATCACACACATGCACACAACACAACCATACACAAATGCATAAGCATATACACAACTATCCACACTCATGCATAAACATACAAAATCATACACACACAACAAGTCTTACACAGAGATCATACATACACATTAAAAACTTAAACACAACCACACGTATACAACCACACATGCACAAATAGATAAAAACAAAACACGCATAACTCATGCAAAACCATACACATCCACATAAGACCATACATACACACACAACCAAACACACACACCCGCACATGACTAGACACACACCCGCACACGACTAGACACCCACTCATATATATAAATATATATATATATATGGATGTTTCTATGATGTGCAGCATCGCACAATACATGGAGTGTGCCTACGAAAGAACGTCATTTCGTTCCAAAAAAAAAAAAAAAAAAATCACATAGTAGCAAAGCGGAGAGACCAACGTCGATGGCATCTAACCCTTGCCATTTCCACCATCATTAGTGCCATTCCCACCAACACCCATCCCTGCCAACCCTTGTCATTTCCATCCAACGCCACTGCACCTAACCCAAACCCCCAAACCACCAGCTACTTAGATCTAACCCAAATGACTTGGTTCTTAGTTTCTCAGATTGGAGGCCACCCAAAATCAACATCCATCACGTGTTGCGACCCTCGCATCAGTCGCGGTGGCCAACTGACACTCTCTAGAGGAAGAGAGAGATCGACACTAGAGAGAGAAGGGGAGTCTCAGCAGGAAGAGAGAGAGAGAAGGAGAGATTTGACCTTTTTTTTTAAAAAAAAAAAAGTCATCATTTTGGAGCTGGAGCACAAAAAAAAAAAAAAAAGCCCAAAACGACATCGTTTTGACGTTGGCACGTGGCCAAGTTGTCTGTGAGGGAGCACATAATAGAAAAATTTTATACATGTACATACTCACACATACATGATCAGATACCCATTCATAAACACAGGTAAACAACACACACTCATATATATACACACACACATGCAAACACTCACCCACTCATATGCACACATGCAAACACTCACTCACAGACACGTGTATACAACAGACACACACAGATATCCACCCATAAACACACGACAACAAAAATACAGACCTACCCATCAAGACACATATACATACAGACACCCACCCATAAACACATACACATCCACAAATGATCAGACACCCACTCATACGTACACATACACAACATAATACAATTAGTTTCAACTAACAATAATCACTTAAAGTATATTAACAATAATAAAGTATCTCACTTTGAATATCTATGAGCCAGCCAGTCTTTCGTGGCTTCTTTGATCTCCGTGTCGCATCTGCCCCTAAAGCTCACCCTCTATAGCCTTCATCTCTTCATCTGATAATGTCTATTGAAAAAACCAAAAAAGAGAAGCAAGGGAAAAAAATGTCAGAATAATAAATAAGATAAACCAAATAAAGCTTATATATTTCATTCAAAATATTAAACTACAAGCAAGAAAGTTAATTTGATCATAGAAAACATATTAAAACAACTAGCTCATAAGCCTCACATATGATATATCATGTATTTCTAACTCTACATAATTTCTTCGCAATTCCAATTCTGAAACGTCATTAGGCCAAATATTATAAATATCCTACTCTTGAAGATCCGTTTCATAAATTGTGGTTCCCATGTTATCTCCCATGTCAGATAGGTCTCTTCGCTTAATGTGTACTGGGACACTCTATTTAGGATCTTTTTTATCCACAACATAGTAAACTAATTGAGCCTCCATGGCTCGAATATATGGCTCATCATCCTCGTGTTCCTTAGAATGGATTAGACGGGAGAAATTAACTTAGATAAACCTCAATGAGTCTTCCTTAGAAACTTAGGATTTGTTGTATTCGCCTATTGACATTTGAAAAGCATTACAACAAATCTTCCATAATAACTTAGCTTAATTATGTCTACCAACTTCCCATAGTATGGCACTACTCCTTCCCTTGGTCTTGGATCATTGGAATTCGAATAGCTCTTCATTCCCAAATCCGCAAACGCTCCACTATTTTGTGTTTTCTGCCTAGCCTCTCGTTCAACTGTTTGCAATTTATAACCATTTACATTGTAAGCACTAAATAGTCTAGCTTGAACCATAGGCAGTCTAGATAATGCAATCAAATCTTCTGTTTTCTCCTCCGTGGATATTATTCAAATCTACAAGTAACAAATCAAAACAAGGGGTCAAGTTTTGTAAAGTCAATATGATATATAACAATATGACACACAAACTCTCTATTATTTTATTTCATCTTACACATCTACGAAACCACGATGAACTACCTTCTCCACATCACTAAAGGATCTTGTCTGATCTCTCAACTGTCTTTTCTATGGGACAACACCAATTCATGTCAGAATGGATAACTTATTAAAACAAGGTGGTCTTACGATATAATTTATTGACTTACTCAATGAATGGATCGACAATTTCATGATCGACCAGAACATGTCAATGAGCTTGTAACAATTCATTAGGACTTAAATTGATTAGTTTTCCTTTCAAGGTCATTTGGCACTTGGTTAGGTGTAGAAATCTCTAGCCTTAGCATTTGGCACTTAGTTAGGTATAGGATTAGGTTCCGCAACCCCACTTTCAGGGTCATTCATGTTTGTGTTGTCACAAGCTACATCATTTCCAATACTCCCAAATACATCACTCAACAGGTCACGGATAGGATCCTGGTCCACGTTAGATTCCACTTGTTTAGGAATTGATGCAGCTGTAAAAGTCTCTCCAACCATATTAGAGGTCTCCCTAGAATGGACTTGCTTGCCATGAAAGAACCAATTTTTGTATCCTTGGGGGAATGGTTTTAGGATTAGGTGATCATAGACCACTTCTCTTGGCTCCCACTTTTTAAAACAACATCTGCTATATGGACAAAGTATCAATCAGCCAACTGAACCTCGTTCAAAAGCAAAATCTAGGAACTCAATAAGCCCTTTTTCGGAGCGTGGTGTATTACAAGGCAAATTAATCCACGGCTTATCCATGTCAACTATATATGAGATTTAGCATTTAGAGAAAAACAGTGATAGTGACAACATTTAGTAAAATGAAAAACAAATTAACTTAATTGTAATTAATAACTTCTTTACTTTGCTCTAATAATTTATGTTAAATTTTAAAATTACATTTACTTATAAAATTTTATGATCATATTCATCTATCTACAAGAATATTCTTATATTTGTAATCTAATAATCAAATATTTAATTTACATTATCTACAAATTAACTTCAATATTAGTTAAATTTAATCAACATTTAGCAAGATTAACCTAAATATATGAACTTAGTTGTATTGATTAACTCCATTACTTTAATTATCAACTATACATAATATACCTATTGGACAAATATCAAACAAAAATTCAAAGACCCATTAAACTTAAAATCAAATAATGATTTGAACAGAAAAATCAAGCAAAAATTTTATAAATTAAGCAAATCTCATACTCAAAATAAGGGGGAAAATTCACAAATTTAAATTAACTCATTACTTCAAAGACCCATTAAACAACGGTTTCAACCCAAAAATCAAACAAAAATTCTATAAATTAAGCAAATTTCAAATATGGGGGAAAATACATAAATTGAAATTAACCCATTACTTCAAATACCCATTAAACTTAAAAACAAACCATGATTTCAACCCAAAAATCAAAGAAATTAAAATTATATAAATTAAGCAAATCTCATACTCAAAAAATGGGGAAAATACACAAATTAAAATTAACCCATTACTTCATAGACCCATTAAACTTAAAATCAATAATCATATCTAACGATGAACATAATAAATCGACTCAATACTCATTGCAAGAATCAATTTCACTCAAAATGGGGCACAACAAAATTGAACTAAATAACCCATAAAAATAATATTTTTTCGAAAGGAAAGCTTACCTAGCAGCAAGGGAAAGTCAGTGCGACAGTGGCAGACTAATAAAAGGTGCCGGTGGAGACCTCAAATGCCGGCAATGGAGTTTTTGCAAGGCTGTTGTCCAACAGGAGAGGAAATGGGGAAGAAGAAAAGCTTCAATTTGTTTTTTAGAAGGGTTGATGGAACCGTCTCTAAACTCCACTAAAATCGCCACAATAATAAGAATTTTTTTAGAAAATGACATCTTAAAAAAAAAAAATGTCGCTTAACAATAGCCGCGGTTCAAACCGTCGCAATATATTTTGACAATTAAATTGGATTTTGAAAATGGGTTTATGGTTTTTTGAAAAAATGCAATATTTTATTTATTATTTTCGGATAATTTTTATTTTCTAAACCAAAAGGAAATTAAATTGACAATTTTTGAAAAACTATAGCGTTGGTTTAGAACCGTGCAATATTTTTTATCTTAATTTTTCGATGATTTTCTTATAAGTTTTTTATTGGTAAAATATAGCGACAGTTTAATAATCATGGTTTACCGTTGCAATATTTTTTGAATACCTTATTTATTGAAACATCGTCGCTTTTGCTTTTGAAAATAACGAGTAAAAATATCATGGTGGTTCGTCACACTCTCACTGAAATTTTCCATCCAAAAAAAACGACGGCTTTGATGAACCGCTGCCTTTTCAACTTGAACTGCCTCTAAATCAATGTTTTAGATCAGCTGCCGCAAATCAGAACTTTTCCTGTAGGGTATCAGTGTGCATGCATTTCATAACATACATATCCTTGCTGAAGTAATGAAAATCTAGAGCTTCCATATCTAAACTATAAAACTGTTTGTTGAACTGACTCTGAATGAAGGCTGCCTTTTCTGTTCGAGCCCTCTTGAACTAGTTTTATCCATCCTTGACATGACGTCTCCATTTTTATAACCCTCCTGTTCCCTTATTAAGTTGTGAAACTGCCTAGCTGACCCATTAGCCATTAGTACATTTTAGGGATTTCTAGGGTTATCGCTATCGTGCTGTACACTGAGTCGCAATGTCGATGGCTGTGGATAACCAGCTAGAATAGAGGATCTACATAATGGACAAGTGGAGTTCCAACGGAGCCAGTGACCGATACAATCGATATGAAACATGTGTTGGCATGATGGTAACTGAAGCAACCTCTCCTTCAACTGGAATTCACCCAGGCACACACAACATCTGTTTTCAAAAACAAAACCAGATTCTTACATTAGTAATTATTGCTTGCTAAATCTCTTAAGATCTTGAAAACAAAAATAGGATCACCAATAAATAAATAAATATATATATATATATATATTTATATTTATATATCTTTGGAATTGTTTGTTGCCAAAATTAAGAGAGAGAAACTGACTTATCTCAAATTCTTTTTCCAATCAAATCCAGCAGACTCAACTTGTCAAGGTAAATGGTAGAGTTAATCTTGATTTTGAAGTTTCAAATGAAGCTGGTGGTTAAGATTCTTCCAATCACTAACGGATAGTATTAAGGATATCATACTTGGACAGTCTTTTACGTCTTTTTTCAGCCACAAAGTAATTGGTTTATTAATTTCCTTCACCCCCCCCCCCCCCCAAATTACTGGATTTCCAGTGAAAGTTAGAGGGAAGAGGTCATATTTTGAATGTTCATAAACAATGAACATCAACTTATTACCAAGCATATACTAACATACATATGAAATATGTATCTAGCCCTTGCAACTTTAGATGCTCATTTCACATGCACTCCGTGAAAAGAATGGATATAATTGGAAGTTCTTACTAACTGTTTTGAGGAAAAACTAAAAGGTTGACAAAGACACGAAATTGATACTATTTTCCACTTTGCAATGAATGATTTCTTTAGTGCTTTTAGGAATATCTTTTAACTTTCTTTCTAACGTTCTTTTCCATAGTCTATTTGTTGCGGACCTAATGCAAGCTGAATGCTGTATTTGTGCATGAGGTCCAGAACATTAGCTATATGACATATAGGAGCAACAATTATCTATTGAACTTACAGTGACTCCTGCGTCTTGAGATCATCATCAAACAAAACCAGAGAAAGATTACTCCTCCGCTCTCCTTTCAGTTTCAGGTCCACTTCTAAAGGCTACATGGTGAAAATACAAAATTTAATTAATAGAGGAATCATATACAATTTTGCCGAGGGACTGAAGGGCCAACTACCTTTCCCTATTTTTTGTTGTTAAATAACTGTGCCATTTAGCTATGCCTTTTAACTGCATGTGAAGGAAGGTTTTTGACAACATTTTAAGTAGAGGAAGGACAAGACAAAGTTGAAACGGTTAAAGTAGAAATACAATATGTTATGAGCACTCGAAAGCCCACAAAAATGCTACAAATTTTAGCAGTTAACATAAATGTATTTTGTGGCACCCATAATAGACTATTTGTGCACTTGTTATGTGACACTACTTATGGCTTGTGGAAGGCGTCAAAAAAGTTGTTGACAACATGTTTACGTTCTATGGTTCGGTCTCAAATATAAGTTAACACAGTACTAAGTTTTTGTTGGATCATGCTACCCAATAGGCATGCGATAACCCATCTGTAAGTCCCGTGGATCCTAATGCAGAAATTTAACTTGCCTTTGTTGACAGTATAAGAGACTTACAACGTTGAAGAAAGAAGTGGCCTCATTCACGGTCCTTGGAAGGATTGGGGGAGTTGATGAATGGCTGGAAAGTCTCCTCTTGTGGTAAAACAAGTAAAATAATAGGATAAGTATGATGCAGAACAGAATTGGAATTGAGAAGATAAAGGCTTGGTAAAGCTTAAGTTGGAGGTCCTCCGGGTACAGATTAGGAGGGGTGTCTGGAGACTGAGTAATATCCATCAACGAACTTTAAAGGTAAATCTTCCAATTGTAAGGCTCAGTCAGGAGCCAGTAGACGAGGATCAAATGCCTTTGCTTGGTTAGGCAGTATTTAGGGAGTCTTCACCGGCTGGCAAAGCATGCTAGTGCATGAAGGAAGAAAGCAAGAATGAGATATTTTTCTGTGTCACCTGGATTAAGAAACGAAGATGCTCAGGCTTTCTTTAAAACCATGAAAAGTTGTATCGAGATTTTTCATTTTGAACATCCTTCGATCTACTATAATAGAAGTATGATGAGTAGTTTTCAGCCTTTTAATTCTTTGTTCTCCTTCTTTGGTGGAGGGACAAAACCCATTTATCTATGGGTCCCAGCAACCAAGAAAGGCTCTCCAATTTACACTTGGATATATTGGTGGAGTTTCTTTTGTTATGCGCCAGAATAATTAAGTTGAAAAAAGGAGGGTATAATCATGGACTCGGAGAACGGGGGAAAAGGCATTGATGTAAGGGAAGTTGAAAAGTTTCTCGATGGTTTCTCCACAAAACCGCCATGATTAATGCTGGAATTTAGTCCTTTGCATGAAAATTAAGACATGTTGGGAGTTGGATGGATGCAATATGTGAATTGATTAGTGAAAGAGATTGGGAAGGATATGCACTCACTAAGAATATTCTCCAGACAGGAGAATATTGTGTACTGCAATCAAGCGAATACATCTGGCTAGCAAAGTGGTTCTTCCACTTTCTTCGTTCTTTCTTCTCAACAAATCCGGCAAAACACATGGCAGTGTTGAAACTGAAATACCAGAACAACTCAACAGGTATCTCTCTTTCAAGTAAAGATGGAGAAAATGGTGTGCAAAAGGTGGAATATTAGTCTCCTACCCTAAACATGAATATCATCTCCGGAGTAAATTCCAAAGATGAAATTTCAACTGAAACGGGAAAGAGAAATGAAAGAACGAGAAGATAGAAATGGGAAAGGTTCACCTAACTGTAGTGTAGGCAGTTGTGGATTCTTGGAAATACATGACGTTCGGTTTTAGTCCATGGATCTCCTGTTCTATTCATTTCATTGGGTGAAAGAAGACAGCTGAAGCTAAGGTCTCAACATCAAACCTATCTCTCACACTATAGTCTCTTTTCTTCTATCCTTCGGGTCATCCTGATTCTTTCTCATAGTCTTCTTCGGTTTACCTTTGTTAGTTACATGTTTGCTAAAAGATGCTATCTTTTTCTTTTTCTCCTGTCATTGAGTCCCTGAATTTAACTTGTCGTTCCTTGTCGTCAAAAGATAAAGATACCCTTTCCTCAATTTGCTTCCCTTACTGGATACCTAAATATTCCAGTTTGACATGCTCTCAATTGTCCTACAAGATTTGGTTTTCGAGCCTGAAATTTTGGCACGATGTTCGGAAAATGTCTTCGGAAAGCATATCCTCGTTGAATTGGAGTATTCCAAGATTCACAGCGATCCATTGTGAGTGTCTGTGTTCCTCTCCATTTTTAAGCAGAAGGGAATGGGAGCTGTCTTGTGTTACTGTTGGGAGATGGGTGAATGAAAATAAGTCTGAATTAATTAATTAATAACTTAATTAAATAGTTATTATAGATGGATTGGATGGATTGGGTCTATGATTTAGATAATCCATAATGGATTGGAAAAGGTGACTGGAATCTCCATTAGACTAATTTATAAATCTTTGATGAATTATGTTAATTAATTAATAATTTAATTAAATAGTTATTATAGATGGATTGGGTCTATAATTTAGGTAATTTGTAATGGGTTAGAAAACCTAATTCTGTTCATAGTTGGAGAGGTCCCTAACTTCACCCTATTTAAGAACTAATAGCCCCATTGAAATTTAATCATTCAATTTTCTCTCATTAGGGTGAAGCTAGTTATTTCTCTTAATAGAAACATAAATTTGTTTCTTTAGACAAAGTTCTTTTCTTCCTATATGTCATCTAACGATTTTAAACCTATTCTATATTTGCTATTATCTTTGTTTCTTTATTTCAACCATGGTATTAGAACCTGAGATTATAGTAATATAGTTGGTTATCATGGTTGGTAAATTAAAATTTTGGCAATTAGTAAATTTTGTGA
>JAOXNR010000032.1:16504126-16536991 GCA_028571225.1 Parsonsia alboflavescens | reverse complement strand
TCATTATCTAATTTAAAAATATCATTTGACAAATTTTTGGACATGATTGATAAATTTTATGTTATAATATATTTATTTATATTTATTATAAATATACCAATTCAATTACAACGATTAAACCATTAAAACTTAATTAACTTTTTGGTTTAAAATCTAATCCAATTCTAAAACCATTACTATATTTACTCTAATCTTTATTTTGAAACCATTACTATATTTGCTATAATCGCTATCTCTGTCTCAACAATATCTTCCCCCTCTCAGACAGCTTATGAAATAAACTCAGTAAAAAGGATAAAAAGATGAAAGTGGAAAGTAACCACGGAGCACTCAAGCTCAAAACCATCACGAGCAAATATGCCCCAGTATTTACCGATTTTGTTTTGGGCAAAAAAAGCTAGCAGCTGGTGTAGCTATGGCAGGATGACCTGCTGAAAGAGAAAGAAATAAACCTCAAATTTTCAGAGCCTCCCCACAACCATACTCAAAACACACTTGGAACCCCTCGAAAAAGAAAATCCCACTATCTTTTGTTTTTTTTTTTTTTTTTGTTTGTTTCCTCCCAAATCTCTAAATCTATAAACCCCATACCGAACTATTGTTTCTTCTTTTTATCTCTAACAGAAAGCGTATATAAGATAGCGAAAGCGCTGCCTCCAAGAAGGCCATGCTATGCATCCAATTGATGAACCAGTGCTAACGGCCGGCGAACCTTTGTTTCTTGGTTTGACAAGTCACAGATCAGTGGTGGACTGATGGGTTTACTCGTCATGAATTTTATCTCCCAATAAGGAGAAACTTCCGTGAATATTTTCACCGAATACAAAAAAGAATTACAATGGAGGACCAAGAATTTTGCTTGGAGTGCCTTGAACGGAGAATCGAAGCTGACTTTCCTGGAAAACTCACCTTTGTTTATGGCATCTCAAAGTCACCACTCCCCTTTGGATCCTCTGCCGTCGTTCAGGTACTCTAGTTATTTATTTGCCAAGCATGAACGAACATTTATTTTCTGACTTTGCTTCCGTCATCTGCAATATATGTGTTTGATTTTTCAGTTCTCTTATGCAGCTAAATAATTGTAGTGGGGATCCATCTCCTCCTCCATTTATACTTAAGTACATTCCTCGGCAGAAGTATGATTGCTTGACTAAATACATGTATGATTTCTGCCACGGCATTCACTCCTCTCTCTGAATATTCCATTAAATTTTATGTTTCATTGTTTTCTTGCTAAATTCACTTGTTCTACTTCTTGTTGAGATTTTTGTGGCTGACGGTGTTTATAATTTTACAGAAACTAACCAAGGTGAATCTTTTGTCATTGAAAGATTGTTCTTTATGGAGAAGAGGATGATTCTAATTGAGATATTAATATAATTAACTCGTAAAGATGGCCATAACTGTAGGAATTTTTCCCTTAAATTCTAGTTCTGTTGGAATCCATGGTGGTTTTGAATTTTCTTTTTCTTCTCTCCATCTTTATAATTAATTTTAATAACCAACCATAATAAAACAGCAAGATGTTACTTTTTAACTTTATGCCTGCACAGTTTTATGTAAAGCGCATTCAAACTGTGATTGGGCCCTGAAGATTCACTGAATTGTTAGATACAGTACTGTGATCAGGCTAAAGTGATCAATTTAGAATTCATTCATCCATAGTATGCTCATCTATGCTCTGTTAAATGAAAAGATCTATTGTAAAATACGAGTCTGGAATTGATTTTGGTTAGGATTTGATATAACTTTATTTTATTCTCTTTGTAGAGAGGAGTTGTGCCTGGATGATCCAGACGGTAGGATTGATGACCCAACCATGGCAGTTATACACTATGAGAAACCAGAGGTCAGTGCTGACATTTCCAGTGATATAACTACCATGTCAACTAACAGTCAGTATTTCTCAACTAGTGGAAGAAGTACATCTCTACAAGGGTATGAAGATTTGACGTGTAACTTTTCTAGTTGGTATTCATGCTTTAGGACAATCACTGCCTTGGTTCCTATTGTTCGGATTGGTATTTCTTCTGATGCTTTACTTGAAGTGGTTGCTTCATCCTTCTTATCTGGATCTCTTGAAGACCATATTTTAGGCTCACTCAGGCTCCTAATGGAGGGGAAGGCTGCTGGAAGAGAAGGCATAAATTTTCTTAATCTAATTGGAGTACCATCATTCAATGAGATTAATTTGCCTGGTTGCATAAGGCATCCAAATATATCCCCCATTTTGGGAATGATGAAACAATTCAATCAAATTAATCTTTTGCTTCCAAAAATACCTTACACATTGGAGAATGTTCTACACTTCAGTCCAGGTGTCTTAAAGTCTGATTGGCATCTTAAATTTTTAATCTATCAGATACTTTCAGCCTTATCCTACATGCATAGCTTAGGAATTCCGCATGGTAACTTGTGCCCGTCCAATATAATGATTGACAACTTGAGCTGGTGTTGGCTAAATATTAGTGATAAACTAACTCTGAGCTCTGAGTTGAGATCAAAAGTTGAGAAATCAAGTGTTTTGCCGAGTTTAAGTTGTGCATCTGAGTCCTGCTCTTCCCAGGGACTTTTTGCAGATCTAAAGCTTTCTCCGCATACAGACTGGCCTTCTAGTTTTTATGACTGGTATAATGGGAAGTTAAGTAATTTTGAATATCTTCTGATTTTAAATAAAATAGCTGGGAGAAGGTGGGGCGATCATACCTTCTATCCGGTCATGCCATGGGTTGTGGACTTTAGTGTGAGACCTAATGAGCATAGTGACACTGGCTGGCGAGACTTGAGCAAGAGCAAATGGCGCTTGGCTAAAGGAGATGAGCAGTTGGACTTCACCTATTCAACATCTGAAATCCCACATCATGTATCAGATGAATGCCTTTCTGAACTTGCTGTTTGCAGCTACAAAGCAAGAAGGTTACCTTTGAGTGTGTTGAGGATGGCTGTGCGTTCGGTTTATGAACCAAATGAATATCCTTCTACAATGCAAAGACTTTACCAGTGGACACCTGATGAATGCATTCCTGAATTTTATTGTGATCCAAGAGTATTTTACTCTCAACATTCTGGCATGTCTGATTTAGCGGTGCCTTCTTGGGCTGGTACTCCTGAAGAGTTTATTAAATTGCATAGAAATGCCTTGGAAAGCTATCATGTGTCTTCCCATATTCATAACTGGATCGACATCACCTTTGGATATAAGATGTCAGGTCTGGCTGCAATTGCGGCCAAGAATGTAATGTTACCCCATGCGGCACCAATGGAACCACGTTCAGCAGGACGCTGTCAACTTTTTACTAAACCACACCCTCCTCGTCGCCTTCCCTCCAGGAAAATTAGTGAGAATATCATTTGGTCATCAAACCAAGTGGACAATTTTTCAGGTCAGCAAGCAAATGAAACTATTTCCTTGCATGAATTGGAAGAAGCAGCTGTATTTTGTGAGCATGCTCAGCATTTGAGTCCTCTCTATCATTTTCATTCAAGTGATTGTCCAAACGATGACTCTTCTGGAAAAGAGCTTCAAAATGATAATTTGGGGAAGAGAATATGTGATGGTATTGTAGGGTCAGTTATAGATCTCAAATATCTGATTGAGAGCATTGAAGTGGATGGTGATACTGCTAGTTATCAAGAATTGTTACTCTGGAGAAAAAGATTTTCTTGTTCAGGCATTTCTTCTGAAAATGTTGCGAATGATATCTTTGCAGTTGGCTGCATGCTAGCAGAACTTCACTTGAAGAGACCTCTTTTTGATCCAACCTCATCGGTTGCATACATGGAGAATGGAACTTTACCAAGATTGATGCAGGAGCTTCCTCATGATATGTATGTGGTGGTCGAAGCCTGCATTCTTAAGGACTGGAAGAGGTGTTAAGTCCTATCTCTTTCACACTTGCTTAAATTTATGGGACGTGCTTTCTTTTTCTTATACCTTTTTATAGGTTTTAGACATTATGGAACTTTTAGCCTGTCTTTTTTGGTTTTTGGTTGGGAGGGGAAGGTGGAGGAATAAAGTTAACTCTTTTGGGGCCTATCTTTCTGTACTATATATTATGAATCTGTTGAAAACAATTTGATTGGTTAAAAAGTATAATATTTTAAGCAACCAAAATTGTTCTTTTCATATTAATATATAAACTTAGCTTTTTTCCTTCCCAAATAATTAGGAGACCTTCTGCCAAGTGTCTATTGGAATCTCCATTCTTCCCGGCAACAGTCAGGTCATCCTACTTATTTATTGCGCCACTTCAACTTCTTGCAAGAGATGAATCATGTCTTCATCATGCTGCAACTTTTGCACAACAAGGAGCGTTAAAAGCAATGGGATCATTTGCGGCTGAAATCTGTGCTACCTATTGCTTACCTCTTATAAAGACTTCCTTGTCAGATGCTGAAGCCGAATGGGCATACATATTACTAAAGGAGTTTCTCAAGAGTTTAAACCCAGAAGCAATACGGGAACTTCTTCTACCTGTCATTCAGAAAATATTGCAGGCCAGTTGCAAACTCTATTTGATTTCTTGGGTGATGGGGGTGGCAATTGCATATTTTCACCTGATTCCTAAACAAATTTTGGGCCCCACATTGTTCAGGCTACTGTTTGCTCTCATTTGAAGGTTTCTCTTCTCCAAGGCTCATTTGTTGTAGAGATATGGAACCAGGTTGGTAAACAGGCGTATCTGCAGAAAATTCATCCTTTGGTTTTAGCAAATTTGTATATTTCTCCTCAAAAAGGTTCAGCTGCTGCCGCCTCTGTGTTGCTGATTGGCTCATGTGAAGAGCTTGGTGTGCCTATTACAGTTCATCAGGTGAGTCATCTAACCAGTTCTTATTCTGATAATCAATTTTGGATGAGGATTTTTTATTCTGATGTTGAAAACATTTTTTGCTTTAATGCTACTGACCTTTCAGTTTTTCCCAGACAATTTTACCCCTCGTTCAGTGTTTTGGCAAAGGACTCTGTGATGATGGAATTGATGCAATTGTTAGAATTGGTATTCTCACTTCATTTGTATAAAGGCTTCAAAAGTTTTTGAGGGTATGTGGATTTAAGCTTGTAAGCTAATCCTCTGTTTCTTACTTTTCAGGCTGTCTTGTTGGGGAGGATTTTATTGTTAAACATATCCTACCATTAGTAAGAAATGTTGTTCAATCTTGTATCAGTAGTTCGTCGTTAAATAAGTCAGATTCTGTTCAGAGTTGGAGCACATTAGGCCTGATAAATTGTCTGCTAATGTTAGATGGGCTGATTGCAAATTTATCAAATGAGATGATTGTTAAGGAGCTGATCGAAGTATGATATCCTATTTCCAGTTTTTTAGGTTAGCATATTTGTAGTTTCTCCCTCTTTGGCATGACTGTAACTTAGTATATATGCAATGTTTTTGCAGAATGATCTATATGCTCAAATTCTTATGCATAAGAACGTGGGAATTGCAGTTCTGCAGGTAATCTAAGAATGCAATATTTTACTTTCTTCCTTTTTTGGCTATTTTATCTTATCATGTATTAACACTTCTGTTGGTTCCAATTAATTTTTGGATTTTTTTTGTCATACCACTATATCTACTTATAGAATTTTAGGGTTTGGGACGATAAATATTTCTCTCATCTTATTCACTTAGAATTACATCTATCTGTCTACATATATATATATATATATATATATATATATATATATATACACACACACACATATATATACATATATAAATAAATATATATATCTATACGGTTTTGCTAAGGTGCGCTCCGGAGCGGGCCTTAATGCGCTCTCCAACCGTTACCGTAACGGAATTTTTGCTACAGTACTCCTGCAGCCAATCAGGCGAAGCAAAAATTCCGTTACGGTAACGGTTGGAGTGCCCATTAAGGCGCGCTCCAAAGCGCACCTGAACAAATCCGTATATCTATAAGATACCAAAACTGGTAACAAATACCATATGGGAAACTACTAATCAATCAATGAGGTAAACAATCAATTATAATCCTTTCTAAAATGTAGTAATTAATATAATATTCAACACTGCTGTAATTTGAAATTGTTCCTCTAATGATAAGTTGCTACAAGGTTTTGTATTTTGAGAATTTGATGCATTCTTGACTCACTGGAATTCTTATTATTATCTGGTAATTTATTTTCTTCCAGGTTGCAGCTAACAAACTCATTGCAGCATGTGAGCAGATTGGACCAGATTTGACAGAATCGCATGTCCTGCCAAGATTGAAAGACCTGTTTGATGAGCTTGCTTTCTCTCAGGAATATGCTTCTGCTTCTGGTGTGGTGGGAGGTATCCTAGACGCACCCAGAATTAAGGTGGATGAGGAGTATTCTATTGAAAGCCGAATGGATCTTGTGTGGGTCTCTGTCTTCTGATATTGGCTGACAAGTTTTCTTTCTATCAAACTGAGTTCAGTTCTTTTGAGCTTGATCAATTTTCTGATCCTTTATTTTGCAGCTTACTTTTGTATCCTTCATTTGCATCTCTCCTTGGCATAGAGAAGCTTCGCCAGTGCTGTGCCACGTGGTTACTTCTTGAGCAGTTTCTCCTACGTCGATACAATTGGAAGGTACAACGGCTTCAAAGCCTGTGGACCTTTTTTCCCTTACAGAAGCTTAATAGAATAAGTTGCTCCCTGGAGCTTATCTTACTATTATTCTTAATTCAGGAACTTCCATATGGAAGTAGTTCATCATGTCCTGAAATATAAGCTCTTTATGCATTGATAATTCTGAAAGAGCTAGTCTGATACTCCAGCTAGAAATAGAGTTCAGTAACACATATACTTTGAGTATGTATTAAGATAGGATAATGCAAAGATATCAAAATTCTTATTGGCTGGGTGAGTTAAATATGGAATGCAGAAAAGCTTATACTGAGTTGTAGAATCTCTCTCTCTCTCCCCCTCTCGTGAGTTATAGAAAATTAAAGAATATATAATGGTGAGGGTATGGAGTTGAGATTTCTGTTTACAATTTCACAAAACAGTTTAAAGGGTTTCATTGAGATCACGGAGAGAAGTACCAATTTACTCTTTTGCCTCCTGAAGTGAAGTTCAAGCCCTATTATGTACTTGGGCTACATTTGATAATTAAATGTGAACCATTGACAGTATAGTTGTCAATTATGTCTAACTTTGAACTTCCCTGTCATAATTAATGAGTCTGAAAAATCACAGCCCAAAAGTTTCTTCAATTATTTGGAGCTTGAGAATTGTCAGTAGCAAGATTGTTTGCTTCAGTTGGGAGCGAAATGATGTCAAGTCCTCTATTTTGATATCTCTAGCATTGCCTTTGATTTTGAACTGATGTTATTGAGGTTTGGTTCTTTTATTTATTTATTTGTTGGTGATTCCTAACGTTCAACATAGCATAAACTCAACTATATTTTGGAAAAGATTTTATTATCCTCAAATGTCTGAACTTCTTGAGCCATAACTGAGTGTTCATACGTGTTTACCAACCTTATAATTAAACTAAACAAACTAGGTCCTAATATTTGAAGTGACAGAAACATGATCCTTACTTTGTCTCCGGTCTTTGTATATTACACACCATTTTCTGAAACAATCAGGTCCAGTCGGAATATGCAGGGGAAACATCACAAACTAGTTTGGAAAGGACAAATTCCAGAAAATCCTCATCCAACAAGTGCTCAACCACTGACTATATTCCAGCTAAAATGTTGCTCAATGGAGTTGGGTGGTCCATACCTCAATCACGTGGAAATAGTAGAGCTAGAATTCTTTTCAAAAACAAAGATTTGTCAAACCAACACCAGAATTCGGAGAAATGGAATCTTACAAACTCAAGTTTTGGGAAATATGAACCTTGGTATTGGTTCCCCGGCCCAGCATCTAGAGTGGAAGGCCTTGATCTTTTTGGTCGTGCCTGTGGTTCAAAGGATGAACTTCCATGGAAGATTAGAGCATCCGTGATCCACTCTGTTCGAGCACATCAAGGAGCCTTGAGATCTTTGTCTGTTTGTCAAGATGAATGTACTGTTTTTACTGCAGGGGTAGGTACTGGGTTCAAGGGAACGGTTCAGAAATGGGAGCTGGCAAGGATGAACTGCATCTCTGGTTATTATGGTCACGAGGAGGTTCGTTTCATTTCATTCATTGATTCCTGGCACTATGTAAGATGATTGTTTATGTGCTGATGGCATCTACTCTCTCTCTCAAGTAAACAAAGTCATTTTGTCCTAGCTTTTTCTTTAGCATAGGAAAATACTGGTAATTCTGTGATCATAGAAATTCATCTGTTTCCCTACAACTGTATCTGAAGCTCAACAGTCGATACGACTCCTGCTTTGGACCTCATTTTCCTGTCTGTGGTGGTCTTAGATTCCAGGAGAGTTTTCACCAAAAGTGACCATGAACCGGATAACCCACCCCATTAGTAGACATCGGTGTTAAGACTATTTTTTTTCAAAGATCATTTCCTAAATATTTTGTTCTTTTTCTGGTATATGGTTGAATATTGTGATATATTTTGGACGTAATGAAAGATTGACTAGGCTTGTTTTCTTTATAATAAATCTCTGGGACATGTGAAGTTTGGTGGCATTTGTTGTTTAGGTGAAGACTGATGCATAAGCTTAGTCGTTGCACTGCAAGTGACATCTGTGAATAGATATTTTTAGCAGTCTGAAGTAGGGTCCATGGTGTTTTTTTCTCATGTGCTGTTGGAACAGTGCAATCTTGTCATAGACCTGCCAGCTTTGGTCTGACTGGCACTTCAGATTGACTCCATAGAGTTCTTACTCATTGTTCACTCTCATTCTTTTATTTTATGTTTCTGCTCAAAAGTAGCTGTATATCATTCATGACAAAAATTATATATGAAGGACATAGGTCCTATGAAAGATTTATATGAGGCTCCTGTCTAGTGTGGTGGGCAAAAGTGATATTTTTTTTCAAAAAAAAAAAAAGTTTAATTGCCAAAGAATCTGTAATATCTGTTGAAATGTCAAACGTTACCTCTTTTTTTTTTCAAAAAAAAGTTTAATTGCTAATGAATCTGTAATTCCTTTTGAATTGTCAGGTAGTGAATGACATTTGTATCTTGACTTCCTCTGGGAGGGTTGCATCCTGTGATGGGACAGTACATGTTTGGAATGGTCAAACAGGGAAACTAATTTCTGTATTCTCTGAATCTTCTTCAAATTCTTTGCATCTTGCTAGCCCTTCAAGCACTTCTTCCAGGACTAGTACGGAGGAAACAAATATGCTCCACTACAACCCATTAACAAGTGGATTATTAAATACTGCATTTGATGGAAGATACTACACTTGTATGCATTATTCACAATTTCTTGATTTGCTTATTGTTGGTTCAGGAAATGGTTCTCTCAGGTAATTATTCATTCTACTCAGTGAAATGGGTTCTGAATGCCTGGCTTATATTGGATAATAGTGTTCCATTTTACACTGTTCAGTTTATTCTGGCAGATTTCTTGATATCAACCATGGTCAAAAACTTCATCTGTGGAAGACCAAATCTAATGAATCCAGTTTTCCTTCTTTAGTCTCCTGCATATGCTCATCTGGTTCTGCTGGAAGACAAGTAGGAGCAGATGCTTTTCCATCCTGGATTGCAGCAGGACTAAATTCTGGGAATTGCATGTTGTTTGATGCAAGGAGTGGAAACATTATTGGGTCATGGCAAGCTCACGATGGATACGTGACAAAGGTATACTAGACATAAGATATGGGTGTTTATCAGTTGAAAGATGGCTTGTCATGGTTTGTTTGTGTGTTACAGGTAGCTGCACCATGTGACCATTTGCTTGTTTCCAGTTCTCTGGACAGGACTTTACGGATTTGGGACTTGAGAAGGTAATTACCCAGTCATTGTCTATATCATATGAGTATGAGGTAAAAGAATAATATTGTCACATTAATCCTACCTAAAATTTGAGAATCATCTTACGGATGTGTTTGTTGGCTTAGCAGATCTTATGCATTTTTTATTTTATTTTTTTGCATTGGAATTTGACATTCAACCACAATTTTGCAAGTTCAAGCAGTCTCCAATAAACAATATATTTTTAGTTGCCATCTTGAAAAATTCCATTAGAATATTCCAATGAAATATCATCAGTAATTTCAGCTGAAAAATTATCCTCAACCTAGGATCTTCGATTGTTCTCCTCTCAATCTTTTCCCTACCTCTCTCCTTTGGGCGTCTGTGTGTGAAAAACAAGCCATTGTTATTCCCAGCAGAAACATTATTTCATAAGTATCTTAGAAAACTCTATAGCATAAGCCTTCTAATTTCAATTTTTAGAAGGAGCCAAAAATGTTGTTATGAGGCAATATTATTTTTCAGGCAAAGAGAGGTTAGAGCAGTACCATTCCAAAATTAGCCAATGACATAATTGGCATAACTTGGTGAGGAACTTGAAAAAGTGTCCTTCAAATAAGGTAATCAGAAGAAACCTATATAAAGTCAGGGGTCTAACAGAAGAAACCATAGCTTAAAATATGGTAAAAGAATGTCTGCTGAGGCTAACTGAAAATGAAGGTCTATCAAATAAGATAACTGCTATAGTCATTTGTGAATTGTGGACAAAAACACTAAGGGATCTAATGTACACGAAACATGTAGAACTATGGAGAGAGTGAGCCTCTGCTTGCATCCTCCTTCCAAATGCCAGGACTCGGTAATCAAGAGACACAGTTTATGAGAAGGCTTTTATGGTAGTAAAATTGCTAAACTTTTTAGGCAGCTATAATCTGGTAGGAATATTTTAATATGCATGTGTTGAGAATCCCACATCGGGTTTGTATAAGACCTAATTGTAGTATATAGGGCCTTGAGCAATCCTCCCCCCCGTGTGATTGTTTGCCGATGTTGGGCCCCCATGTTGAATTTTACGCTCCAGAGGGAGAGGCCTTGGGCGTGAGGGGGAGCGTTGAGAATCCCACATCGGGTTTGTATAAGAGCCAATTGTAGTGTATAGGGCCTTGAGCAATCCTCCCCCCTTGAGCTAGCTTTTGGAGTTGAGTTAGGCCTAAGCCCATATTTTAACAGCATGAAATGCTAATCAACCAAAATGATGTGGAATTGAGTCATTGGATTCAGTATCTTAATATAATCTGTGACCACATTTCTGCATTGCTATTACAGTGACTGAGAATGTTGGTGGATAAATTGTTTCAAGCAATATTGTTGATCCTTCGTTTCAGAGCATCACTCGAAGGAGAACTTCTGGTTTTTCTTGAACTTCTTGTGCATTTATACTTGAGAGTCACAGATTACTGTAGGCTTGTCAACTCTTCTTTGTACAAATCCAGATGGACAGTTTGGGAGTTGATGCATCATTTTCCCAATCTTTTACCCCATTGAGTGGCCACTGTCCAGTTTAAATGATCTCTTGCTTGTAATGGAATTGGATAGATTTGAGTTTATTGATTGATATCAAACTGCATTTGCAGAGTATATTTTATGACCATTTTGACACTTGTCCTGTGGACTTTCTTTTGATTTCTAATATAAAATACAGGAATTGGACATCAGAACCTGTTGTTTATAAAGGTCACTGTGATGGCATATCTGCATTCTCAATCTGGGGACAGGATGTAATCTCAATATCTAGAAACAGGATTGGACTTTCTAGTTTAGTGAGGTCTGCAGATGAGGTATGCATGCCAGATGGATTGATCACTGATTTTCTTGCTGTTCCCCTTATTTCTCTTATCCAATTTTTTTAATCTAATCTACTACTAATTTAATGTGCCAGGAGGGAGAGCAACGTATTTCACCTCAATATCTCTATATGGCAGACCGAGAGTCAAGGAACATGTCCATGTTGTCCAGCATTAGCATATTACCTTTCTCGCGGCTCTTTCTTGTTGGAACAGAAGATGGTTATCTGAAAGTTTGCTGTTAGTAGATTTAGTGGTACCATCAGGATGGCTTTTCTTTGTACTGCACTCTTGGAAATCATTACTCATTTCAATAAATTTAGATACTGGGATTTTTGTAATTGAAGTCTGATGCTTGCTAGACTTACTATATGCCATGTTTTCGAGGTTTTTTAATATTCTAATCCTCGTTCAGATGGCAATTACACTGAAGTTACATGCAAGCAACTGCACGTGCATTGTTGATTGCCACCATTGTGTTCTAGTAATAGTATTTTTCGAGAGTTCTTTATGATTAACATTTCCAGGTATGCCGTTTTTTTTCCAGTTTGGCAGTAGTAGAGGAACTGTGCCTTGGCGGAGGACTGATGCTTATCATTTAGTGAGGGGTGAACCACCATGTAGCTTGACCAGCCCCTCCTCTAGGAATTGTTCTGTCTTCGTCTTTAGAAGCAATATCCAAAAGAAATCCATAGCAATATCATTTATTTCTGTTAAATGATTGTGAGATGAATTCTATAGGCTGATACAGAGAAATCTTTTCTTAAAATTCAAAAGAAAATAAGATGATGAATTCCGTACTGGTAAAAACAAAGAACATACAAGTGCTTCCCTGTTTTATGAAGACGGACTCTTGCAAGAATTCATATCGGGATCTAGTTCCGCTAATGTCTGTCTAACATGTTTGATCACCAATTTTAAAATTTCTTTTCCCCATTTTTGGAATTAAGCTTAGCGAGTGATGAAGTCGAGTTGGGCTGGGGTGGGCCTATGAGGTCAAAGAAGCCGTGTCCAAAAGCAGGCGTTGAGGGTTGGTGAAGTAGAATGACCGTTTGACCAAGGTAATCGCGCGTTTCGCCAACTCTTGCTATATGCATATCGTCATTGACCCATCTTACGGCTCCCATTTCATATTCTAACACAATCTCTCACGCTAGCCGTAGATCTAGAGATCCCACCAACTTCGCCTACCAGTTGTAGTTGTTAACAACCTATAATTACGGCATTGAAAAATAAAAATGAACCTAACCCGAATTTTGAGGTAAAGGGCCTTTCAAGACTTCACTTTTCACCCTATATATTGCCACCCTCCGCCACCAGTTCTGTGTCCACGTACACTTACTTCCTCCTAAAACTCGACGACTCTTGACACCCATTTCTCCGTTCGCTTCACTTCATTTCTGTGTCTAAGGTTGGCTATGATACTGCGAATTTAATTTACAACTTTTTTATCATTCTTGTTTTGCTCTTGCACCTGCTATAGATAAATCCTGCTCATATGCATGTCGGTGACTAAGGAACTGGGGGTTTTTGTTCTTTATGCAATCTTATGTACTGCAATCTTAGCAGATCTACGGAAGTTGTCCCTAAAATTTTTACTCGTTGCCAACTTCAACTACTTCCTAATTATCTGGAAGCTCTTCGTTTGTGTGTTCTTTTTCTGTCCGGATGTCCCCAAGTAATTCGTTTTTCCTTTGTGCATGATTTGGCAAAAAGATCCTCTCTTGGTATTTTTTTTATGTCGCCTGTTCTATATTCATATATATTGAATTTTTACTGGGCTATCTGCTAGAAGTTTGGATCCTTGAGTCTTTCACTGTAGTCGATCTTTTCTTTCTTGAATCCTTTGTCCTGCTTAATTTGCTGCTATGCCTAACTAGAATTGCAGACTTGGTAATTAGTGGGGTACTTGTTTCTTTGCAGTTTGAAGGGAATGGAGACCTTCTTGTTCACATCTGAATCTGTCAATGAGGGACACCCTGACAAGCTCTGTGACCAAATCTCAGATGCTGTTCTTGATGCTTGTTTAGCGCAGGACCCTGAGAGCAAGGTTGCTTGTGAGACATGCACCAAGACCAACATGGTCATGGTCTTTGGTGAGATCACCACCAAGGCGCAAGTGGACTATGAGAAAATTGTGCGGGACACTTGCCGTGGAATTGGTTTTGTATCCGATGACGTAGGTTTGGATGCTGACAACTGCAAGGTTCTTGTTAACATTGAACAGCAGTCTCCTGATATTGCACAGGGTGTCCATGGTCATCTCACTAAGCGGCCTGAAGAGATTGGAGCAGGGGACCAGGGCCACATGTTTGGCTATGCCACTGATGAGACTGCTGAACTGATGCCACTCAGCCATGTTCTTGCAACCAAGCTTGGAGCCCGCCTAACAGAGGTTCGCAAGAATGGTACTTGCCCTTGGCTCAGGCCTGATGGTAAAACCCAAGTAACCGTTGAATATTACAACGACAATGGTGCAATGGTTCCAATCCGAGTTCACACTGTCCTAATTTCAACTCAGCATGATGAGACCGTCACTAATGATGAGATTGCTGCTGATCTCAAAGAACATGTTATTAAGCCTGTTATTCCGGAGAAGTACCTCGATGAGAAAACCATCTTCCATCTGAATCCTTCTGGCCGCTTTGTTATTGGTGGACCACATGGTGATGCTGGTCTCACTGGCCGGAAGATTATTATTGACACCTATGGAGGTTGGGGTGCTCATGGCGGTGGAGCTTTCTCAGGTAAGGACCCGACCAAGGTGGATAGAAGTGGTGCCTACATTGTCAGGCAAGCTGCAAAGAGCATTGTTGCTAGTGGGCTTGCACGAAGATGCATTGTCCAAGTTTCTTATGCTATTGGTGTGCCAGAACCCCTGTCTGTCTTTGTGAATACACATGGTACTGGAAAGATCCCTGACAAGGAAATTCTCAAAATTGTGAAGGAGAACTTTGATTTCAGGCCTGGGATGATTGCCCTTAACCTGGATCTCAAGAGAGGTGGGAACAACAGATTCTTGAAGACTGCTGCTTATGGGCATTTTGGTAGAGATGATCCCGACTTCACGTGGGAAGTGGTTAAGCTTCTGAAATATGAGAAGGCTGAAGCCTAAGATTTCACCATACGAAGCTGCTCATGCTGCCATTCGTTGAAACAGAATCTTGATTTCTACTGTTTCATTCTTTCTGCTTTTGTATCCGCGGATGTAATTTGTTTGTTAAACATTTTCTGCAATACTATGGTATCAGACTAGATTGTTATTCAACATTTTCTTTATTTGATCTACATTGCATCCCAAAGAAAGAATGAGGCAAGCAGGCAAGGATTGGTTTGGACTTTCCATGACTAGCTGTTGCAGCAAGCAGCACACAAAGAGGGAGACAAAGGAAATATGTTAACATAGATTTTCTCATCTTCAAAAGGAAAAATGAAAAACAAATAAATAACTCAAATACTTTAAAATCTGGAGCTTGATACAAACTTCAAAAGTTTACATGTTGGCAACCGTTGAAATACATCATTGAGGTCAACTACTTGCGATGGACAGTACAACTCAGCCTTCAGCACTAATAATTACAGTGGAAAACTGATGTTAAATGGCATGGTACGCACAGTCTTAAGGGAAAACAAGGAATTTGAAAGTACAAAAGACTATCATTGCTGCAAAAGAATAAATTATCTTATGTACACCAAATGTCTGAAACTAACAGATACTTTGCCCGGAGATATTCAGCTGTTGGGAAGAGTATTGGAAGGCAAATTGCAACTAGTATTCTATCTAAGATCAGTAGCATGATTGTCAATCAGCTCATACTGTCGATCAGAATCATGAATGCTTGGCATTGCAGTTCAGATGCTCTTATGTGAACGCAAACAGTGAAAATTAGATATCATGTTTTTTACATTCTCAATCAGACATAATTACAGTCTCAGTTTTGAAATTATGGACATCTTCAAGATCTCCTGTTTTTCTTGCTCCAGATCACAGATCTTATCATGCATGCCTTCTCTTTTATATGCATCGATCATAAGGGAGAAAGTAATGGAATCTGGTTTGCATTGCTTATCTTTCATTCTCTTGAAAACTCTTTCCATCTCCATTAAATCCTCTGCTCTTGCACAAGCATAAATAACAGCATTATAGAATGATGTATCCTCCGGTATATCCAATTTCCCAGCCAACTGAACCATGCTGATAACCTGATGAAAAAGTCCCGCATTGGAATAACCCTTGATGAGACAACAGAAGGTTTTAGTGTCTGCCTTCATACCCTCCGCTCGCATCTGATGAAATGTGCATTCCATATTTTTTGAATCACCTGCCTCTGCAAATGCCTCAATTACATTGTTGTATGTAGATGTCGTCCAGGGAAATGAAAGTTTTCGCATGTACTCCATAACAGATGACATTTTGTCATACATTTTTTTCTTACCATAAGCACCAATAAGAATATTAAATGTCCGTGTTTCTGGCTCAATTCCAAAATCCCGGAATTTTTCATACCAGCTCTCCATCATTTCAATCTCACCCTTGTTCCCAAACAAACTGAGAATAATATTCATTGTCCATATATCAGGTCTGCAAGAAGTATTCCCAAGCATTCCTGATAGCACTTTCTCCATTTGTTCATACTTACCAGCCCTTCCATAACCACTCAAGACTATATTTTGGGTGACCGTGTTCGGAGTAATTAGCCGTTCAGCCATTTGCTCATAAAGGGAATCAACCATTTCAAAGCGAGAATCATCAACACAAGCCTTAATCAGTGTACTGTAAGTATAAACATCTGGTTGACAATGAGGCAGTGAAACCATTTCGTGAAGAACAGAAAATGCCTCATCCAACATATTGTTTCTGCAATAAGCAGCAAGCAAGGCAGTGTAAAGCTCAGAAGTTGGTGCCAATCCTTCTTTGAGCATTGTGTCAAACAGCTGGCGGGCTCGCTTTGGTTCACCAGCTTTTCCAAGAAGAACCAGGAGCTTCATGTAAGTCCCTTCTTTAGGGTGATAAAAAGACTGTTCCTTTAGCATCTCAAAGACCTTGAGAATTTAGAAGGAAAAGAAAAACCATGATTCCACAGAAATGGTCGAGTGCCAAAACGAAGATTAACTAAATTCTCAATATTAATGGAGACTTATAATACCTGAAGCGCTAGTAATCAGGAAGTAGTTGCTTAAAGCCTTAAACAAGCAGAAAGACCGTCGAAAAATTCTAGTTAAGCAATAAAAAGATTTCTTCTTTTTTATTTTTCCTTTATGTTCTTTTCTTCCCAGAAAGCATAGTAACCATAGTCATAAATCATAATCAAAAGGGTGAAAAATGCATATCATAGTACCTAACGCCAAAGCAACCAAACCCACTTAATGCAAAGATGAGATATCTCCGTCGTATAAGGTAATGATTGACAGAGGTACCTGTAGAGCTTGACTCCATTGCTTCTTTTCAATGCGTTCAGCAAGATCTTCGGTAACAGTATTGGCCCAGGCCCTGGCATTGTTCTTTTTATCCAATTTCTTCTTGATATTCTTTACGGGTGTCCTCCTTTTTTGGGGAATTGAAAATCCAGAGCGCCCTGGATACTCGCCTTCTTTCCAGTGCTTCTTTTTCCGAGAAGGGTCTGCAATTGATGCGAGGGCGCAGCGAATGGTGAAGAGTCTTGAGATTGATGGTGTGGTGGGCGCCTTGGTGGGAACGGTGGAGGAATGGAGAGAGGATGAGAAGGACAAAGCGAAAGACGGTATTGTCATTGTGCTTCAGCTGCTGCTGCTGCTAATGATGGAGGATGTCACCTCTTGCGGTGGGCTGGAGCTTGAAACAAATCTCTCAGATATGATATGAAACGAACTGACATAGAACCATTTGGTGAAGAAATTAACCAAAAAGATGAGCTTCGTTCTGGTGTAATTTTTCTCTCAACTTCGTAATCATTTTACCACATTCACTTGGACGATACTCAACTTTCTTCTTTTTTTCTGTCAGCAAAATCTTTCGCTCACTGGAACATGTAATTCACACCAGAGAGTTGGCAGCATTGGCAAAACCAGAGGAGTAATTTAGTATAATGGTCAGTTAAGCAAGTGCTTAAAGATCATCATTTTCTAACACCATCCATCAGATCACCCCAGAAGAATTAACAAACGGCGGTTATCGACACCTAAAATTTCTGCTGCACTTTCTTCAGCAACCATGAAAATAAAAAACATTGGCGACAAGGGCCACAAGCTTCCAACTTTCTACGTTGCAGTTGTTAAAGTCCAGTGAAAAAAATCAAAACATCCATCAGTATACAAGAAGTACACCCACCAGAATCGGAAGTAAAGGACTACAATATGGCTTTCTCTTCAAGTACAATACAGATGAATCTTCAAAGACACAATGACGGTGAAAGAGGGAAAAAAAAAAATACAGAGACCTCCTTTTTCTACAATATTTATCTACCATATCTATGAAAGAATTATTTCAGCCTATTTTGGTCAATACATCAAATGCCATTTGAGCTCCTTTTTCTTAATAATGACCTACGGTCGGTCATAAACATGAATAATATACAGAATATAGTGCAACTCCAGAACGAAGTTCCATGTCTATATCAATTATAAACACGAGAGCCACTTCCCTAAGGGGAAAATGATGCAGTGTGATAACCCTCAGCTTGATCCATACTCCAACAACTCCCATCTGAACGGCCCAAACACATAAAGCACCTTAGGGGAACTTTTGAATAGCAAAGCAACACACACACAGACAGCAGCTATTGCAACCATAGAAAGCATTGCTGGCCTGTAAATGGCAAGCGATGTTCTGGCCCTCCCATAAGCCAGCTTTCGTTCACACAGCCTGCAATGCATGTTATTTGGTCTCACCTCAGACTTCTCAGTCTGGAGCACAGCAAATTTCCGTAACCTATCACATTCGACTTGCTTCTGCTTCATGCTGTTTTCAAAAAGACTCCCGGGAATCTCAAGAACAACATGCTGGCTTCCTGATCTTTTGTGCATTTTCTTTTGGACAAGATGGATATAAGAGTAGTGGCCTCGCAAACGTGCATAATCATTAGGAGTCAAACCTGTACGGTCACAGGCACTTTTCCAGGCTTCAATTCCTACCTGGACAAAGTCATAAATAATCTCACAAACATGAGACTTGATTTTTCCACTTAATGGATACCAGTAAATAAAAAGTAATCAGAAGTTTTCCTCTTACATTTTTATTGAAGTTAAAAGGAAAGCCGAAATGGAAAACCAGAAGTTAGGTAACAACTTAGAACCAGAAGCAAGGAAATTTAACTTAGTTCCTTTAAGGTTTCAAGCTACCCTTGATCCTATAAATTTTATATAGTCCATTATTTAATTCTTTGAAGAGATGCATGATAGGACTACATGTCCAGGACAAAAAGGAAAAAGGGAAAACAGCAAGCTAATTATTTTCTACATAATTCTGAAAGATGAGGAACCAAATGTGTATGTTGTGAGAAACTAGGAAGTTAGCATGGAGCATAATTCCAAAAGCTAAGGGGTCCAAAACAAACTTGAGATACAAGAAATCCCTCCAGAAAAGGGGGAGGGAAGTGAGAGAGCGAGTGAGATCTTCCAGGCTATATATACTGTTAAAATATGGGCTTGGACCTAACTATACTACAATAGACCCTTAAACAAACCCGATGTGGGATTCTCAACACTCCCCCTCACGCCCAGGGCCTCTCCCTCTGGAGGGTGGAATTCAACATGGGGGGCCCAACATTGGCAAACAAACACAGGCCCAACACGGGCAAACAAATACGGGCTTTTCATGGCTCTGATACCATGTTAAAATATGGGCTTAGACCTAACTCAACCCCAAAAGCTAGCTCAAAGGGGGAGGATTGCCCAAGATCTTATATACTACAATAAGCCCTTAAACAAACCCGATGTGGGATTCTCAACATATACAATAAAAGACAGAAATAGGTGATAAAGGTATCCACATTCTCTTTATCACATTGGTCCAGCTAACACTGCTTCTAGTACTAAGGGCAAATGCTTTCCATATCAAGAAGATGATCGGAATCTACAATATTTAGAACTGTGACTTTCCAGAAGGAATAATTTAAAATAAAAATAAAATAAAACCACAGATCTTTCTGGAACCTCAAATACAAAATGGCAATATTCGGTTCCTTTCAGACTACTAATCCATTTTTATTTTCCTTATGCATCAGTAGATTTTGAACCCGTTTTTCAGAGATCATGCTAGTTATATGCATGTTAAGGAAGAGACAATACCAATCCAGGATCATCAGTTAGTGCATCCAATACATGCCCAGCGCCATCTCGACCAGCTGCTATGTGAAGAGGAGTCAACCCTCCAGGGCCCTTCGAGTCTGGCCTAAATAACCATTTTTCGCTACTTAGCTTTGATTCACTTAAATCTCCATCTGGACGGAAGCTTAAAAGGATTTCAACCATGGACCTGGAATTTCTCCTTACAGCTCTATGGAGAAGTCCAATATCCAACAATGCATCTTGAATGGAAGAGTATTGACTAGCATCTATAATTTTGCAGAACAGAATGTTCAACAGCTTTGTAACCACAGCAGCCCAGTCATGATCAACTGAAAACTCTACAAGCCACCTATATCGCTTGAAAGGAAATAGATCAGAGATTGGATCGCATCGCCCCAATCTAAACTTTGATTGACATCTATGGAGAAGCCAGCCCATTTCATGTATGAAATCCAGTGCTTGCTTCCTGACTTCTAATTGTTCTAATCCTCCTTGTGTACTATCAACATTTTCAGCAGCCTCAATTATGGTCTCTAGGCCACATATTTCAGAACAAACATCCTTCTCCGCAACTATAAATGGGAAGAAGCTGCTACTTAGACCATGATCTTCGACCTAATCAAACAAAAGAAACCCACATATCAGGAAAACCAACTGAACCTTTTTAAAAAGCCTGCATGTTAGTACAAAGAATAGGATATCAATCTGCAGTTTTGTGGAACAGTTATATAATTACCGAACTTGAAATTACTGATTCAAGAGATGATTTTAAAGCTTCCAAAATCATTCAAAAGCAAAACTTCAAGACAGATACTTCGCTCATAGAAGGTAAAATCAATATGATTAATAACCATAAATGAGTTTCATATGGTTTTATTATATTACATGCGTATTACTCATTAAGTGTAAAAAAGGCATCCTGGTAAGCGTTGAACAGAAATTTAGAGGACATGCACGAAAATTAGAAACACCAGAATACTCAGAGAAGGGAGCAATATATTACTGAGTCTGCAGATAATGAGAACATTGAATTACCTCCACAAATCCCCTGCCATTTACATTTGGTATAGTACAATTAAAACTTAGTGTTTGGATATCTGCCTGTTCACTGAATGATTCAGTTCCCCACAATACATCAGCTTGACATTCATGAACGAGATATTGCCCCTCTAATGCACAAAGCAACCTAAAACAAGATGTAGATGTAGCATATTAAAGCTTCCAGAATCCAGATACATATGACTTTCACGCATAAAACTTTCAACTAATGGTACCTAGTGGTGGGTTGGCATATGTTGAACCCTTTAACTAAAAATTCCACTTTGTCAGATTTGCAAGCCGCAATTGGCCTAATGTTAAGAATCTGGCAAGTTTTAAGGCTCCTAAGGGGTAAGGGTGTGTCCAGAACAATGTCACCTGCAGGACGAGAGATTGACTTCAGTTTTTTTCACAATCCAAGGGTAACAGCAGGAATAATATAGAAATAGAAGTTGAAGAAAGAGAACAAACCATCATACACAAATGCCACACGATGGCTGACTCGGGCATATATCCACCCTGTTCTCCAGAAGGAATCTCTGGATGCATCCAGAAGCTTCTTCAAGCTGAAGTGCAGATCATAACATAGCTGCAAAATAGAGAAGTAATCATCATAGTGAGAAAAAAATAAGATGCCGAACATTGCCATGCACAAAATCAGTTCAGTTCGGGTTATGCAATAGCCCTCTAAACTGAACCCCCTGCTACTAATCTCTATGTGCGTGATTTGAGCTGAACCTAAGGACCGACCATGAATTGGATAATTTAAGTTCACACTTTTTATAGAGAGATAAGCAACCATGCTCAGCAGAACTTACCTCCTCCCATGTGGACTTATCCATTCGCAAATATATCGTTAGGGTGACACAACCAGGTCTGATGTAGCTTTCAATGTCAGTTGGACTGTTTGATAACCAGTCAAGTATCTGAAACCCATAGAAAATGAGAAAAATAAACAATAATAACTGATATGGAGAGTCTAAGATTAAGGAAATGCATAAACTACTTCAGCCAGAAAAATGGGATTACCTGCTTCCTTAGAATGAGTGGAAAATCACTAGGGTCTTTTCCAAAGAGTTTAAAAACAATCCGATCAGTGCGACTCTGAAAATTATCAAACTAAGAGTCAACAGACAACACCTAAATGAAGACTAATGTGTCAAATGCTATCCAGGAATTAACTAAAATCAAACTCCAAAATGTAAAGGACTTGATTAACCCTCCAAATTGAATAATTTGAATAAACTAAAAGGTCTAGCTTCAACAGATAAGATAAAAAATTAAATGATACTGGCATGAAGTGTCTGGATGCAAGTCAAAGAGAACCTACAACATAACGATGCTATAGCAGTAATGGTTTACAAAACCCTAGAGAAAAGACCGAAGAACTTCACTTCATCCCAAAATACACAAACCTACCTGAGCCTCACCACTAGAACTAGATGGTGACTGAGAAGATGTGGAACCAGAGTTCCCACTCGTCCGAACAAGGTTAGACTTACTAGGATCCTTGAGCGCCCATAAAGGGCAACCAGAAGCCAGTGCTTTTCCAAGATCCTTAGGTGCATCAGAATTTTGTAGATTTTCCAAATAATCTTGGGAATCATCATAAGCATTATTCAAGTCAATGGTATTGAGTTTTGTCTTTCGGTCTGTAGAACCAGAGGTATCTGTTCTTTCTTTTGTAGGACAAACCAGAGTGGTCTGCAAAGGAGACGAATTTTGTAAAAGTACATTTTGATCATCATCTTCAATGAGTCTTGTTTCTGCTGATTCTGGTTCAGTTGTAGTAGCACATTGCAAAATGGATCTGTAAGTCTGGTCCTGCAAGTCAAAACATTAAGATATTGAAACAAAATGAAGTATTCATGGACTTTCTTCATCAAATTTGGCACCTTTGCTGAAGTCACATCAGGTGTCCCGGCACTCTGGAAATCTTTAGATCCAGGTAATAATGAAGTCAAGTTTCTCTCATTCGCCATACCAGCACAATTACCCAGGCTTCTCAATAAGTGGGATAGAAGATCCTGGTCCTTTGTTTGATCTGAATTATTATTTGCTGCAAATATTATACAGGTAAACCATTTAAACCTTCTGTACTGGTTCTCAATAGAAAATAAAAGCAGGTGTATCACCCAAAATCTGTTCCATTTCTTATTCTTCTTCTTCTGTTAGTCTTCGCATGCTTATAGTTCAAATTTAAAACCATTTTATTCAAATCAATTTGTAGTGGAATACTGCAACAACAAAAAAATAAAATAAACTGTTCAAAAAGAATCCTCTATAATTACAGCACGTTTACATTAACTGATCAACCACACACACCAAGGATAGAGAGACTTCATACAACAGTTCCCCCATCCCAATCAGAATTTACACTCTTTGTTCCGAAGTCTACTCTATCAGCATCATCATATTGGCAGAGCATATTATACCATAATCATTTGATCATTCTTAGCAATCAAGGAAATGATCTGGAACAAAATCCATTCATTCTTTGCAATTAAATTTGTAAGGTGCAATTTGCACCAATTTGTTTAGAAATTCCTTTGATAAGTTTATTTTCTCTCTATCTATTAAAAAAATCCATTGAAGTTCAACTCACAGAAATTACACACCAACCACAGTTGGATAATTTAGAATTTTGTTTGACTTTGAAACCTTCCGAAACTTCCATGTAACCCTCATTTCCATCTATCACTTCGAACTGCACAAATTTTCTTCGTCTTCGCATTTTTCTAATGAAATATCAATCAAATAAGAAAACCTAAAGAAGAATTCCTTAACCAATTTCCCATTCAAATCCACAACAGTAGACTGTCAAGGAACAGCCAAAACAGAAGATTTTCACCAAAAAAAGAAAGCATGAATTGCTTTCAGGACTACAAAACATCTAGATTTGTTTGGGTTAAGCATCACTTGCAAATCCCCGGCAAATAAATGTTGCCTTCGCTTAACAAGTGATCTAACCAAAGCAGATAATTGGATTCTGCTCATTAGCGGAAGTTATTAGCTCTCATTCACTTATGTCACTTGCTTCTGAGATGAGAAATGCATCTTATGATAAGGGATGGATATCTCTGTACAGTGATAAAACTCATTCCTGAATGACACGCTGGTTGGTTACCTCACTAAACAATGTGATACACAATGACTCATGAACTTGACATTACAAGTTCAACAAAAAATTGTACAAATTATACAAGGTAACATCTTTGTGAAATTAAGTACTATGAAAAGAAGCACAAACTAAATCACATTAAAGGATTTTCAGGTATACAGACTTACAGTGTATGTTGGCAAGTATCCTTAACAAACTAATCAGTAAATAGTTACTGCCCCGATCATCACTTGCAGGGGCACTACTAACTATGTTCTCAGGATGCGTCTTCCGTCTTCTTCGGTTATGGCCAGCTAAACGCCTACGACAACTCCGCTTCCCTTCATCAAACTCTTGAAGAACATGAAACCTACACAAAGTAGTCAATATATATCAAGAATGAAAAAGAAGTCTTTTGAGCAAAGATGTCTCCACCAAGCATGACAAAGGATTGTAATTTGAGCTTTGAAAATGGAGAAAGTCAGAAATCAGAAAGCAAATTAAAGCAATTCATGGTCAGCAGTTGAGCGACAGGACTGCCACTGAAAAAAAAAAGAAGGGTCTCAAATAAGTATTTTCAGTTTAAAAAGATGTTGGATATGAAAAGTCTCCACTTCAAAAAACAAACCTGCTGCACTGCTGACAAAACCGCTGCATAACATTGCCTACTAAAGCTCTTGTAGCCTTAGAGTGCATGTCACACACTTTATGGCGTCGATGATAGTCTTTTGCCAAACTTAAATCTGCCTGGCAGTCCTGCACTTGACAAACAGCTCGATTAGATGAAGGTCCACTGACTTTTGTTTTCTTCCCACTCTTGCCCTGCCACTTTTCAGCATCTGCTTCAGCTATAGGGTACACTTGTCCACCAAGATTCAAGTTAAGTGATCCCACTTCGTCAGTGAACTCTTCATCTTCAACATCAACAACCCTCCTCTTCTTTTCCAACTCCCTTTCCCCCTTGTCGTTCCTAGAAACCATTTCCTCGGAACCAGATGAAAAACTTTTGGACACCCTAGTATTTGTCTGGACTTCAGATCCTAAAGGAAAGAACTGCCTGCTCCTGCAATCTGCCGGCACAGAATTGAGCGGAGCAGCAGAAAACAAGTCCCCATCCCATTTCCAATCGTTCAAATCCCATTCCATACTCCTCTTGCCCAGAGTCTTCAAATCCTGCACAACTGGGCTGTAGAAATGATGACCCTTTCCACCAAACTTAGCCTCCATGGATCAGAAGATCCAAAAGCCAAACTGGATTAAAGGAAATGGAAAGTGGTAAAACCTAATTGCACCGTCAAAACCACGAAAAGATGAAATTTTACTTGCGCTTATGGTGAAATCAACTTCAAGATGCAATTAATCAAAATTTAAGCTAGAAATAGCTTGCTAGAGAACTTCAGAACATCCCCAGAAAGAAATCCCACCCAAAATTCCAACCACCAGGCCTCCATCAACCACCCCAACTAGACCACGACCCATATACCGAAAGACGGAGTCTTGAATCACCAGTTCAACTACATCTCCCCAAAATGTGCAATCTTCCAATTGTATAAGCAAGAAATTCCCAGACTAAGAGGAAACGAGGCCCCTCGTACCGATTGAATACTTGAATGGCTGTGCCGTACAGTTAAAAAGCGTGGCTGAACAAGAAACACAACTGCGACAATAAATGCAAAGGCAAAAAGGTAAAGTTTCCTTCTTCTTTTATTCACAATGAAGAGAAAAATATGCAATACAACAAGAAAGAAAGAGAACCCGGGGGCAAGTAGCTTAGTGAGAATTGATCCTGACGTGCAGCTGAAAGCAGAAAATCGCCGGCGACGTAGATAAAGAAAAACAGTACAGAGGGAGGGAGAAAATAGATGAGGGCAATAAATGCAAAAAAGAGGCGTGCATAGGGCCTAAAATGAAAATAGTACAAATAATAATTCAGCAAAATAAATGATTAATGCAGGGTATATAATAGAGATACGTTTTTATATATAAATCATTAATCATCATTTTTTAAAATTAAGATGATATATTTTTCTTAAAATGTAGTTATTTATATACTAATCAAACTAATATCAAAATATATTGAAAAGGAAACATTAAGGGTAATATAGAAAAAATATCTTCAAATATCTAATTAATTAATAAGAATAATTTGTAATTAGTGATAAACAAAATTAATTAAAATGACTAATATTTAGTATTAGAAGAAATATGATTTTATCTATTTGTATTATAATGAGTCCAAATACAAATCTCCTTTGTCACTATTTATATAATTATTTTATCAAAATTTAGAATAAAGTTTTTCTTTAAGACCCTTATATGTATAATTCTAATCAAATTATTAATAATGATTAAGGAAAAGAAAGCAATAAAAGTAATATGGTAGAATAACTAATAAATTAATAATAATGACTTATAATTAATGATAAAAAAAGTAAGTTTAAATGACATATAAATAATAATGGAATAGTACTATTTACTATTCTCTTTCTCTTAAAATATAAATTATTGAGAATCTTTTGTTTGTAAGATTGGGAAAAAGAACCAGGGCATGAGTAATATGATAAAATATTTAATAAATTAATAATAATGAAAGAAGTAGTAGTATTTACTATTCTCTTAAAATATAAATGATTAAACATCGACCATTCTATAGTACTCTTAATAGTTTTAATCATGAATTTTTTTTCCCATTCTTTATTCTCCATAAAAATTATTGCTATGTCAAAATAAGTATTTCAATTTGAAAACTATTACATATTTTTCGATATGGAATAAGATATCACGCAATGCAAGTTTGAATTTCCATCGGTGGCATACGTGCCACAATTTACATATGCTCAAAATATCAAAGGGATAAATATAAGGGTAGCTCTTTTATTACCTTCGTTACTAAATATAAGTCATCGATTATCATTTTTGTAAAAAATTAAAATGATTTTTTCCTTCTAAAATGTCCTATAATTACGATTTTAAAAATCTAAACACCATTTCACAAATATATCATTAGAAAGGTAATATAGAAAAAACACATTCAAAATTCTAATTAACTAATAATAATAATTCGTAATTAATAATATAAAAAATTAAATTAAAATATTTTATATTTAGTGATCGATGAAGTAATATTTAACGGTACAGGTACAGGTAAGCTTTGCCTGTCGGAGGGGGTACGTAAGGCTTCAGCATTACATCAATGTCATTTCTCCTCATAAATCATAGGAGTACTACTAAGTAACCTTACCGGCACTCAAAGGAAAACCAAAACTATTTTTTCCGGACAACCTTTTACTGTGGACTTCATTTTTTTACGGTTCTCGACTAATTTAAACATGGTTTAGAAGGGTTCATTGGTTCTCCTGAGTCCTTATGGAAAGGAACCGGTCACGCGCTCACCATATTTGACCCCTGCAAGAAAAAAAATATCGGGACATAATGGTGGGGGCCTGGGATAGGGCCGACCTGGGCAGAACCTCTTGCTCTACCAAACGAATGGCTCCGATGCTTTGTTTGTTTGTACCGTCAATTATGCATCCATTCAATTGTTTGTACCACCGTTTTGCATTTTGTTTGCTGTGTCTTCTTCTTTGGTTTTTTCTAAATAAATATTGTTGATATAATAATAATAATAATCCAAGGAACATATCTAAGCTTATGGGTGTATATCATGTACCGAGATCATTATGTTTTTTACCATCATAACTTGATAATTAATCACAAATTAAATATTAAGGTTAATCTATGTATTGAGAGTTAAAATTTGATATATTATACGAGTTAAAAGGCTTAATAATGAGAGAGAAATCACATTTCAAAGATAGCTCGATTGAGCACACAATACTGATATTGTTAATCATTCTGGTACTGTTCATTATACATCTCACATCAAAAAATCATAAACTGACCATATCACTAAAAAGCTATATAAAGAAGCTAACACCTATTATAAAGTACGGAACTCTTACTATTTACTTTACATCGGCATTCTCTCTATCAAACTGACTTAAACTTTAGAGGAGTTTTGGATACACAGACCTAGGGATGACAATGATTCTCCAGTGCATGATTCGAATTTATTCAATCCGCATCGAATCATGAATCCAAACCGAACCAAGGTTTACTCGCAACATCATATGGCACCCATCGATTTCTAAAGCATGTATTTTCATGACTTACATCTCACAAAGATCAAGTCTATAAAAAATTCTTGTGTAGTGAGTTTCATTTTATGCGCCTTACGGGGTTCAAGCATAAAATAGGTATACTACATTAGCCATGTATAAGTCCTAAAAAAGCATATGCAATGAGTTCTATTATATGAGCCTTATGGGGATCAAGCATGAAACTAGAACTACATCAGCCAAGTGGTCCAATAATTGACCATATCCCTACTTAGCATGGTGAAGAGTTGATCACACAAATGGCCAAAACATATGTTCGGATTTAACAGCTGAACTGAACTGACTTGATCAGCACTGAAGTCAGCCAAACCGACCTGACTTGATCAACACTGAAGTCAGCCGAACTGACCTGACTTGAATCACACCTAAGTCTGTGGGATCGAAGCGGATTTCATTTCCCAATTTCAAGGCTGAACTTGGCCGAACCAATCTTTCCCGAATCTAATTTCTGAATCAAGGCCAAAAGTTGGCAGAACCCAATCCTTCCCGGATCCAACTTCCGAATCAAGGTCGAGACTTGGCCAAACCAATCTTTCCCTGATCTAATTTTTGAATCAAGGCCGAAACTTGGCCAAACCAATTTTTCCCGGATCTAATTTCCGAATGAAGGTTGAAACTTGGCTGAAACAAATTCCTCCCAAATCTCATCTCCAAAACAAAAATGAAGTACAAAAATCCAAAAGTAAAAACTTTCCCCGAAACATTCATCTCACTAAGATGAAAAAATCTCAAATTGCATAGATGGCCGATTCATGAGTTTCTACATACAAGGCTAATACAAATAGTCGAAACATGAGTTTCTATACTCACATATGTTCAGATTTAACACATCCGAACCACATAAGACCGAATCACACATTCGGCATAAATATGTTTGAATTTAACACATCTAAACCACATAAGACCAAATCACACATTTGACATAAATATGTTTGGATTTAACACATCTGAACCACATAAGATCGAATCACACATTCTCCTCACATATGTTCGTATTTAACACATCTAAACCACATAAGACCAAATCACACATTCAGCTCACATATATTTAGATTTAACACATTCGAATATAAGTTTCCACAACTCCCGGAACAAAAAATCCAAAATTCCAAACTTTCAACCGAAAGGCTAAAATTCAAACTCATGACATCTCACAGAGATAGTCAAAAAATCTAGCCAAAATATACATGGCCGATTCCTAAGTTTCAGAAACTCAAACTTTCAGCCAAAAGGCTAAATTTCAAATCCGTTACATCTCAGAAAGATAGTCAAAACTCTTGGCATCAGTGGCCAATTTCTAAATTTCCAAAACTCAAACTTTCAGCCTAAAGGCTAAAATTCAAATTCATGACCTCTCACAAAGACAGCCAAAACTCCTGGTCGAAACATAAGTGGCCGATTCTTGAGTTTCCAAAACTCAAACTTTCAACCGAAAGGCTAAAATTCAAATTCATGACTGAACATACATGGCGAAAATACATTAGTCTAGATCATAGCAAAAGTACTTAGCCCGAGTTTACAGTCTTTTTTCAAATTGGCATATGTCATATCGGCGAATTTGCACGACATTCTTTTTTCAAATGCGCATTCTTTTTTCCAAAAGGGCATATGGTGTATGCCATATATCAAGGTCACTACTTTGACCACATTTTATACCATGATAATTTGGTAATTAATCACAAATCAAATACTAAGCTTAACTATGTACTGAGAGCTTAATTGGATATATTACATGAGTTAAGAGGCTTAATAACGAGAGAGAAATCTCATCTTAAAGATAGTTCGATTGAGCACACAACACCGATACTGTTCACCAGTCTGGTACTGTTTATTACACATCCCACATCGAAAGGTTATAAACTAACCACACCACTACACAGCTATATAAAAAAGCTAACACCTGCTACTAGGTACGTTACTTTTTCTATTACTTTACACCTGTATTTTCTCTACCAAACTGACTTAAACTTCAAAGGAGTTTTGGGTACACTCTGTCACTCTGACTCTTCATTATGCAAGAACACAAGCAGACCTGGGGATGACTTGGTTGATACCTTAGTCATCCAAAACCAATGGAACCTCATTCTCCAGTGGATGAATCCGTATCGAAGTTATTCGGACCGAACATTCACATGCAGATTTGTTCAATCTGTACCGAATCATGAATCCAAACCAAATCAAGATTTGCTTGCAACATCACTTGTATAGGCTAAAGATAAAAAGATAAAATATATTTTAAAAATACAAATCATGACGATTCAAAAATGCAATTATGAATTTAATAAGATCATGGTCAAATTGGATCGGATATCGAATTGGAAAAGTTACTGGTTCACTGTTTAATGATCCAATTGTAATTGAATCGTAATTAAATCGGTAATATTATATAAAAATAAAAATTATATTTCTTATTGATATTTTTTTTTGTTGTTAGTAATATAAGATATAATAATTTCACAATACAATAATATTGAAGTTAAATGTATAGATATGATATTAATAGTTTTTTATAATTAATACTCATAGGTTCTATCTTATAGGGATTTACAAATGATAATTTTTAGTATGGGTAAAGTTTGAAGATTATAAGAATTTTTTTATTAATAATTAATAATGAAGTATATTTTGAGTAAATTTGTTGATTTTGAAATAACTAAATGAGTAAATTTATAATTTAATTGAAGAATGATTTAATATTAAAGTATATTTTATTTTTTATTTTTGTTGAAATTTGGACAAATTTGGATTTTTTGAAAAAATCGACCGGCTCAACATTAGACCATCCGGTTCATTGGTCTAAAAGGTCGATCCATTTCGATTTTTCATTTAGAGAATGGTTTTGATAAAAAAAGGGTTCAATTTCCTTTTTTGAATCGATTTTGACTACTAGTTCACAGTTTGATTGATCTAACCGATCAGTTTGGTCCAATATAAAAAACAGTAATCATGATTAAGTAATTGATAATCGTTTTTATCATGCTTATTAACTATGACTGTAATGATATTATGAGTGCACACGAGTCATGCTTTTTTTTCGAGCTAGACTAGTTGAGTTGAGTTTGAATCGAGCTATAATCAAGCTCAAGCAGCTTCTAGTCAGGGTCGAAGTTTGTGAGCCATAAGTTAGTATTTATATAATAGATTTTATACAATTTTATTTAAATTATAAATAAATATGTAGATATTTTAAATAATAAATATATTTTTAAATATATATTTTTTTATAAAAATTAAAAAAATCAAACCAAGCCTCCAAAATTTCAACTGGGAGAGTTCGAGTTCGATTTTTTTAGTCAAGTTCGGCTCAGCTTGACTTGATTAATCCCTAATGATATGTTGTTTTTAATACAAGCAGGATCTATCCCATCAAATTGGAAATAAGGAGGAGGAGATGTTGGTGTGTGTCTTTGTATATGCAACACAAAAAAGTGTATAGGCAGAGCAGATAAGCATATGTTAGGCCATCAAATTCCATCCACTTGATGCTTAGTTGTATTCACAAACTTATAATGTATAGTTCAACAATCAAACTCCTTTTTAAGGAAAATAAAATAAAATGAAGAAGTCCGACAATGTACTGAGTTGCGCTCGGTTGCGATGAAAATGTCATCACTGCTAATTTTCTTGAACTTTTTTATCGATGTCTGATTTAATTTGTACACACTTTGACATTTTGCTAATTCAAAAACGTATTGATGAATTCAATTTTCAAACTTATGATCTGCGAGACCGCCATTTCGATATCGCGAAGGAACAATTTTCTTTTAACTTTTGCACAAGGAGAGTGACAGATGCCTCTATTGCTCTATAAATATGTATCTCGCCAATAGCCACCTAATTGTTGGCAGTTTCTGCCCAGCCCCAATTACCTTGAAACCGTGATCGATCAAGTCTTTTAAACCATTTCCAATTCTTTTATTCCTTGGCCATGAACTGATCTTCATCAATGGGATAACGTGAACTTTGAATGCTTCTTCTGAAAATGAAGTTTGGGAAGACCGAGTAAAAGCTGGTTTACTAGAGAAGAGCAGTTGTATTTTGAGACATCTTGTACACATTAATATGGCATCATCATTATCATAGCATCCCCTCAATTACTCACATAGATCAACCTTTTCGGGATGCTATTACAGTACTACATTTAACCATTTATACCTTTTCGGACTACTATCAAGGAACCCTCCCAAACCCATGTGATATCCAACTATAAACCCTTGTAAAATGGCTGACCAAATGATTGATCACAGATTAGAAAGATATACAATTACCATGTCAGGGACATATATTAATATGGATGGAAGAGTATTAACTGTAAGTCAGGACTTGAATTGTTCTTTCTGCCAGAGATTTTATCAATTCAAAACTCGCGAAACCAAAAAAGATCTAGAACAACATTCATATGCTTAAATTAAATGTAAGTAACTAACAGGTTAGAATAATAAAAAATGACTGTGGAATTCGAATTAATTATTTATGTGGAGGAGGAAGGGAGAAGGAAGCTCTTGACTGCAAACAACCAAAAGCAATTAATTTCCAAATATATCCAAATTGATTGACCCAATTTCAATTTTACCCACTTTCTATAAACATTTTATTTCTACCCAAATGGGTTGACCCAATTTCATCCTA
>JAOXNR010000032.1:16475944-16494568 GCA_028571225.1 Parsonsia alboflavescens | reverse complement strand
TGTTAAAGTAGAATAAATGTTATGTTTTGATTTTTTATTTAAATTAAAAGTCAAAATGGGTATAGAATGAAAAGTTTTAGATATGAGTAATTGTGAAATGTTGTAAAAAATTGAATAAATAAGAAATTACTGTTTTAATATGAATAAAAATGAAAACGCGCCCATTGGGCAGGGGTTCTCGATTGAAAGTTTGAATGCCATATGGCGTACAAGTCAAAGACAGCGATAGAAGACCAACCAAGTCCAAATATTATTATTTATTTATTTATTTAGAAAAACAAATACCAGTTGAGCTTCTGCTAAAATTCTGCATTCATTCAACTGCATTTGCATGAAGCGATAGAAATTAGAGAGAATCTTGTAGCTGCTTGCCTCACGCGCTTTCCTATCAGTGCTCTTTCTCGGTCCAAGTCTTTACTTTTTCAATCTGTTCACTTGGGCTGCTTCTTTTATTTCATACAGACTCCCAAGCATAGGGTTCAAAGGTTTACTGTTCTTGTTGCCACGCTTTGCTATAGGTTCCATCTCTTGATCAGAGCAACAGATCAACCAAAATCCCACCGTTTTACAGAAACAGCTCAAGGTGATTACTTTTTCTTGCCCCTAATTTTCTTTCTTTCTTTCTCTCCGAAGTACTCTACTTTGTTGGTCATGCTAATTCTGCCCCCCAAATATGGGATTTTTCCTCATCTTTTCAAGTATGATTTATTTAACAAAATTGTGGGATTTCTTTAGCAAGGCGAAATCTGTGTGTAAGATAGAATCCTTTTTACTGATTAAATAAAGGTGCTGATTTACTGGTTTGCTGGGGTCTATCGATGTGATCACTTCCTCCGAAAGAGTCGTTATGATATTTTTCTGTTCATTTTCGTTGATCTGCATTCAATGAGAAGTGAATCGAGTAGATTCCTTTGTGTTCTTGTGTTTTGACTTCTCATGTTCCTTGTGTATTTGTTCTTTTTCCATAGCCTGTTAGCAATTATTAAATCTCTATTTGTTTTTTTCAAGTTCTAACTTCATTTTAGTGCTAGTTTTATCACCCTTAATATCAGGTTTTATCTAGAATCAGTAGCTATTTCAATTTTAAAAAGGTCATCCATGCAATTTCTTCCTCATGTTACCGCATCTGAACCATTGCTTGATTAATCATGCAGTCCTAGAAAGAGAACATATCATAATTGTTTATTTCTTATGAAAATCCTCTTTTTTTTCCCTTCCCAAACTGATTGCTGAAGGGTAAAGAACATTTTAATCAAAATGTTGATCTATGCAATTGTCAGGAAGTGAGGAATTCTTAACCAATAGTTATCCACAGCCCATGTTTTTATTTTTTGAGTGTGGCAATCTGCATTTTAGTAAGAAGCAAGTAGCATATGTTCCCCTTTGGGAGGTAATTTTTGTTGCCAACTAATTTGACTTCCCTATATTTGGTATATTTCATGCTATTAGTGGAGGAAAAGTATTGTGATCCTAAAGAGACTATTCTTTAGCAATTAAGAAAAGCTGTTTTCTCATCAATAACGAAGTCCAACTTTGTGTTAGAGTTTCTCTATGTTTTCTATTTCTACATCTTAATCACCTCTTTCTCCCTTTACAAGTCTGCATTGTTTTTTTCCCTGCACAGGCAACAGCTAAAATTTAAGGTTTAAAGAAACAAAACATGAGCTGCTTCAGTTGTTGTGTAGAAGACGACTTGAAAAAGTCTGCTGATAATGGACAATTCGCGGCACATAATTTTGCAGGTTATATCACCCCTGCCCATAGTTGTCAGGAAAATAATCATTTTAGAAGATATGCCTCTAGATATTTATGCATAATGTGACCTTGAATTTTGTAATCAAACTATTTATCTAAAACTTTTAAGTTGAGGATGGTTTGCAATCTGATCTTCATCTGCCATGCCTTCGGGCAGAAATCTTTTAATTGATCGAATGATTGGCAGCAATTATAGCTTTCATGTTCTTAAACTTCTTCTCAGCTATCAAGAGACATTGTGCCATTATGTGCGACTTGGTTTCCTATATCAGTAGGGTTGTTACCTGGGAAAACTTACTGGAAATTGTCTTGTAGGTAATAATGCTGGCTATCATTCCACAGAGCCAGTACAGAAGGATGCACAGGTGATAAAGGTCCAGCCTATTGCTGTACCTATTATTCCAGTTGATGAGTTGAGGGACATCACTGACAACTTTGGTACAAAGGCTTTGATTGGTGAGGGATCTTATGGAAGGGTATACTATGGTGTCTTAAAAAATGGTCATTCGGCAGCAATAAAGAAGTTGGATTCTAGTAAGCAACCAGATCAGGAATTTTTGGCACAGGTTGGATGTTACGCAATTAGCAGGTTTTTTAGGAAATCTGATCGGCAAGTTTTTATTAAAAACATTATGTCCCTTGGTTTATGGCATTACAGGTTTCTATGGTTTCAAGACTAAAGCATGAAAATGTTGTCGAGCTTCTTGGCTATTCTGTGGATGGTGGTCTGCGTGTCTTAGCTTATGAGTATGCTGCAAATGGATCTCTTCATGATATTCTTCATGGTTAGTTGCCTGAAAAGTACCTTCGCATAACATTGGATCTTAGCTATTGTTATAGCATGAAAATCTTGTAGTGTTGGTATCACAAGTTCCCAACTGCAAGTTTTAAGTCTTCTACATGAAATATAGTTACCCATTTCCAATTGATCCTTCTAAATCATTCTCATTTGAAATGTTAAATACTGCAATGTTAATAATTTTTTGTTCATGGACAATGCTAATGGAGTGATTAGTACACAAATGATCAAATACCATGAGCTTCTTTCTGGGAGCTATATGTCACAGATGTTGCATACAAATTAATATTGTTTTGCGTGTATAGAAGAACAATTCATTCGCTTCTTTAGCATCTTAAACTTCTGAACTAGTGCTGTAGTTCAACTTGTTATTATTAGATGAACATGGTTCCATGATTGGGGCGCTGCACATTACCTTTTTCTCTTAACAATTTTTTTTGTTTTTGGGCTCAAACAAATTGATACTTGTTAGCTTGTAGGAACTTTATTTCTAGCTATTTGAATTTTAGATATTAACACAAGATGCTTGCACGTATTTGTAATTTGCTTTTGGTTGCAAGGAAAGCTTGACCCTTAGCTTTTACAAGTCATATGAATTAACAGAAATGTTGTTGCTATAGCAATATTCCTTCATTTTAATTGCTTGAATATCTGATCTTGCCTCCCTTCCTGTCTCCATCTTTATGCAAATGACTCCTCAAATTCAATTCTGGATGTAGGACGAAAAGGTGTCAAAGGTGCTCAGCCTGGACCAGTGCTTTCGTGGGCTCAAAGGGTCAAAATTGCTGTTGGTGCTGCAAAGGGTCTGGAGTACTTGCATGAAAAGGCACAACCTCATATTATCCATCGTGATATAAAATCCAGCAACGTCCTACTTTTTGATGATGATGTTGCGAAAATTGCGGATTTTGATTTGTCTAATCAAGCCCCTGATTCAGCAGCACGCCTTCATTCTACTCGTGTGCTTGGCACTTTTGGTTATCATGCTCCAGAGTAAGTTTGTTGATCTTCATTCTGAACGGAATGCCTGGATATAATCCTCTTTATCATATATCCTGGTCTGAGCTTTATTATCTTTTGGGTGGCAGATATGCAATGACTGGCCAGCTGAGTTCAAAGAGTGATGTTTATAGCTTTGGTGTGGTTCTTCTGGAACTCTTAACTGGCCGTAAACCTGTAGATCATACATTGCCACGAGGACAACAGAGTCTTGTGACATGGGTATGCAGCAACCTCGTAATTTTTTGTTCAGTGGAGATTTTTTCTTTTTGAAAACTCTGTTTTCTTCTTCTATGATTAATCTCTCTTTGTTCAATGATCATTTTAATTCAACTATCAAATTGTTGTTATTGCTGGTTTTACACTTATAAACCAGGCAACTCCAAAACTCAGCGAAGATAAGGTCAAACAATGTATTGATGCTAGACTGCAAGATGAATATCCTCCCAAGGCTGTTGCTAAGGTAATACATACCATGCATGTTCTAAGCTGAAAAATTAATAAAGGTCTGGCTGCTCTTATTTTGTTCCTTGGGGATCTTGTCTTCTAATGACAACCATACGCCTTTACTGAGTTCTTATCTGATGGATTTTCCTCAACCCATATTAAATTCTCACACTTCATAGAAACTTCATGCTCACTGTCTTGAGTTGCTTAAACAGATGGCTGCTGTTGCTGCCTTGTGCGTGCAATATGAAGCAGATTTTCGACCAAACATGAGTATTGTGGTCAAAGCCCTGCAGCCTCTCTTGAATGCACGAACTGGGCCTTCAACTGAAGCATCAAACATGTGAATTTTGTATCTCTTCTTCACTTCTATTGCTAAAGAAGGGGCATTAACATTGATTCCAAAAGAGAAAGCAAATAGACATTTTATTGTCTCAGAATTTGTCTGGTTATACATGTTTAAAGACGGAACTCATCACAAAGAAAGTGGGACGGATCCTTGCAGAGAAACAAACCTCCAACATATATTCCAAAAGTAAGGTGCCATCCCCTATGTAAATCCTGTGAACCTACTCTTGATTTATTCATTTGGATTCAATTTAAAGTTCTTAGCCACCTATAAACCCTCTGGTCTTGGAATGCCAATTGGAAAGTTTTGGTGCTGGGAGTATGTGTAAAATCTTTAATGCATAATGCTGATGATTATTTTTTCCAGTTGGGTTTAGTTTTACAGTAAATATTCTTTTCCCTTATATTGTTTATTCTGCGAAAGTTTTCTGTGAACTGTTCTGTGCTTCAAGTTTTAACATTTGACTTGGAATGCTGAAGCACTTAACAGCAGAGATTCTGCTTTGTCTGTTCTTGGTATTTGTGAATTAAAGATGGGTTAGTCTTAATATCCGATACTAATAATAACTTGGAGCCAGTTGCGTTGGTTAGTAGGGACTTTGCCTGTTTTAAAGATTTGCATTGGACTAGTGATGGTGTTCTGCTCTATTTTCCAGCCACACAGTATTTACTAGTCAGACATCATACCGTTTAGCTCTCCATTTCTACCTTCTTCTCCAGGTGAAAGTGTATGTTGCTTACATACATGTGATCATTAAAAAAGAAAGAAAAAGAAAACTTGTTAAACTAAAATAGGAAATGAACGAACTTTTGTGGTTCACACAACCAAAATCCACCCTTTACTCAAACGTGCAACTGAAAGACATATTTGATCTAAGAAAAAGAGTACAAGATAACTTTGTATAAGAAAGAAAGAGTAGGTATACATAGTATAAGACTTTTAGAAGATAAGGGATTGAAACCTATAAAAATATTTTTGCATCATTAAAAAATCTAGATGACTTTTAGTCTGTCTTTATGCGATGGAATGAGGGCATATACAAACGTTCAAATAAGACACGAACGTTTTCAAACTATCCTAAAAATGCAGGTCATCCAATCCTCATTCCTCCAATGAAGAATGATGACAATGCTCCTCCAACATGCATCTTTGAGCAGATATTTTTAGGGATATCCTGCAATAGCTTAGTGCCACCCCAGCCATAAGCAAACTTGGGAGGCCAATGCTTGCCTAACCATGTTCGATGGTAGCTGCTGCTCTCTTGCTTCAAAATTGGGTTTTCACTCTATCTTTCTGTTCACCTGTCTGATTTCTCATTCGTTGCCTCCTTCCCTGAAAGAGACCGATGTCAAGCAATTGAAAAAGAGACCATTTTGAAATCAGAAACTAGAACTTCTTCTCAGAAAAAGTTGCATCTACAACTTAATGATTGGTATCGCATTGGGGGACATCCAACAGAAAACAGATCAAGGCCTCTTTAAGTGGAAGCATCAAACCTCTCGCGGAATGGGATATTCTTCCGATTCGAGCATGCGAACCACTTGACTCATTCTTGGTCTCCTATCAGCATCCGGTTCAACGCATCTTAAAGCTGTCAAAAGAGCTCGTTTCAGAGCTGCCATAGATGGCCTGTTTTCAATTTTGGGGTCAACAACTTCCTCAAAGCATCTATTGCCAACCATCGTCTTGAGCCAGTCAACCAAATTTACCTGTATAAGTCATCAAATCAAAGTTAAGACTTGCTATCATTTTCATCATAATGCAAAAGCATATAAGGAGAGACGACATTGTGTGACAAATTAAGGTGGATGATTAACCTGAATTAAGTAAGAAGCAGATTGAAAAAACTGCCTATGCTTGGGGAAATAGATCCTCATACAAGAGCTAAACAAGGATGCCCCAGCTTAGAGCTCCGGAGAAACATTCTCAGAATTGGCCAAGTTCAGATTGAGTGCAAAAAAAGAATTAAGAGGGGTTTTTTTATTTTCTTTTTTTGTGGGGGTAAGGGGGAGAATATGTTTAATGGCTGATGTAGAAGGAGAAAAAGATAAGGAAATACACCCTATAAGCAGAAGGTGTCAAAAGATGACCAGTTTACATAGGTTGAGAATTCAAACATATATAGATGTATTTATGTGGTTGAGAATGAAAGAAAGAGATATAGGATGTATGGTTAGTTGTCTTCTGCCATCATAAGAGAATACAAGCACAAACCAAAAATATTGTAATCTTTCACTAGAATATTGTTATCATAGCAAAGAAAAGTTCACGAGGATATTCATCCATTCGAACATTACTTTAACGCCACTCTTTGAACAATATATAAAAGTAGTGCTGTGTCCCGATACCATATTTACATATTCCTACATCAGGAGAATCTTGAAATGTGTTTCCCCAAAAACTACAAAGAAACATACCTCAAGTGCAGGACGGCCATGATCCACAGGATCTCTTCCAGTTATTGCTTCCAAGAGCACAACCCCAAAGCTATAAACATCACTCTTCTCATTTAGGAGGCCACTGTTGGCATATTCAGGTGCAACATACCTGTACAAGCATAAAAGGCAACAAAAAGATGGTATGAGGTTATTTATATTGGAAGTGAGGAGTGATCAGCACCCAACTCTTTCAGAATTCAAAGCAGGAAATGCAAACAATGGGAAAGAAATATCTTTAGCATTAACTTACCCAAAAGTACCCATAACTCTTGTTGTAATATGACTCTTTCCTGCACCTAGCAACTTAGCCAGTCCAAAATCAGAAATTTTGGCATTAAAATCCTCATCAATCAATATATTGCTCGACTTGATATCTCGATGCACCACTTTGGGTTCAATTGCCTCATGCAAGTATGCGAGGCTGCAAAAAGTATATTCACTATTCAGTTTCATGGTGAGATAAAAACTTAGAGTAGGTCAATAAAATATAGGGGGAGAAAAAAATCAGAAGAACTCACGCCTTTGCCGTGCCAATTAAGACTTTCAAGCGAGCCTCCCAAGTAAGATATCCATGATGTTGCATGGCTCCATGAAGCCACTGCTCCAGATTTCCATTCCTTACATATTCATAGACCAGTAACCTGCTTGTAACAGGAAATTTCAAGAATGATGAATGTTTCTATTTGGCAAATAGTGCAGTATTTAAGATTTAAACAGAAGATCAACAAACACAATAGTGTGAAGATTTATTGTCTGATAGTGATCAACAGCAAAATTCAAAGTTATGATCTACATGGAAGGAGTAGCAAGGTCCTATCCTTTTATGGCAAGCAAACACATCAACTGTTGGACGTTATAAGATTGCCTGAATATCTTTGGGATTTCCACTGTGATGACCAGTTAAACATTTATTCTAGTGAGCAATAACATTCCTGATAATCAATGTGCAGGGTTGACAACTGGATTGACATGTTTTGATATCTTGATAGGGTACCACCACTTATTCCACTGTATCTTTCAGCTAGTCTTCTCATACTATTAAAGAAATGCATCTGCCAATGAAAAGATAATCAAAGAATATTAATACCTATGAGTTCCTTCCACACAGTAACCCAAAATTCGAACTAAATTTTTGTGGCGAACATGGCCTATGGCCTCAACTTCCACTCTGAATTCCTTCTCTGCTTGTCCACTAGACATTTAAAAGCCAGCAAACAATTCTTATCAGCCTCGATTTGAGAATGTAGAGTGCAAGCACAAGGCAGTGACACAAGTTCATCAGAGTACTTACAAATCGTTGAGGATCTTTTTAACAGCCACAGGAGAACCATTGATCAACTGACCATGATAAACAACTCCATATCCACCCTCACCTATAATATTTTCCTTTGAAAATCTATCTGTTGCAGTTTCAAGATCCCTCAGGGTAAACCAATGGCCCCAACCAAGGTGAGAGAATTCAGGAAGGCCAGTTAAGGGGGAAGAAACAGCAATAGGATGTGCACCGTATATTGCTCCATGACCTCTCTTTTCTCTGGAATCATGTGCAGCACTATCTTTCTGTAGTTGAGTCCGCGAACCAGTGTGACTGCTACTATCAGCATTCTTGTCCTTCTCACTACTCAAAAGCATATCTGAATCTTTCTCACCAAACTTGTCTGGAGGAGTGAAGAAATCCATGTCAGGGCGGGCATAGCAATCTGCTGAATATTGATCAATCCTTATCTCTTTAATTTCCTTTGATACTGCAGGAATTTGGCTGATAGGCAGAGTGCCATTACTCTTTCTGCGTCTTTTACGTGACTGACAAAATGGCAGCACCAAAAGAATGGTTACAATGAACACACCCACAAAGATGGCAACCAGAACCCACACCTTAAGGTGGAAAATGTGAGTTCTCTTTGACAATTGGAAGTTAAGACCAGATGCCATTTTGATCAACCCAAAAATTCCTGCCAAACAGACGTAAGTAAATGCAGAATTTCAGGCAATTCTCCTCTTGCACATGTTCATGTATTGATGTACAAGAATCACACGTTTTGAAAGTCAATCGCTTAATCATGCTTTATTATTTTATCAAGCTCCTCTTCACTTAATTCTTTTCTAGACTTTCCCACAAGAAAGATCGAGAAAGAACAAAAGATGCAAAAAATAGAGAAAAGTGGTACATTACAGAAATCATGTCTAACTATCTTCTTCGAGAAATGAGAGCCCAAATGGTCCATTATACGGGAGGTCCAACGACCCCTGAATGGAAGAACCAGGCAAAGAGAAGCGAAGTGTAAATAGGAAACTGTGCATTCTTTTGTTATTTCATGGGAGAAATTCAAGCAGCAGATTATCAAGTTATTTGTCCTCTTCATGGTAATGGACGGCAGATTATCTGAGGTAATGAGCCTTAAACCACTATGAAACTGAAATGAGAGAATGGTACACATTTGCGAAAGTAAAGCTTTAAACTTTACCTGTATGCGATTAGATTCCGAGAGAGATACAAAACCGTGAACCCTAGATCTCTTTTATATAGCCAAGAACAAAACCCATTTGGGAATGAAAGGTGATGGTGGTTGGGAAATTTCAGTGGCAAATTGAAATATATTATTTTCTCTTTCCTTCCCAACTGCCTGCCAAAATGGAATTGTGTGAATTAAAGAAGACTTCCATGAGAGCAATTCGAACTCAAGGAAGGAAATACGGCCTTCCTTGAGACATTTTTAGGGATGACGCGAGGAATAGAGAAGGTGTAGCGGTGATGATGATGAAACTTGAAAGGAATAATGAGAAGGCATTGTGCTGTTATCAGTGGTAGGTAAAGCCTTGCAAGCATATAAGTAAAAGTGAAGCATGAAAGGTGCCAACCTTTTTCCTTTCCTGCATCAGAGGGGAAAAAAAACAAAAATTTTGTAGTATTTCGGAAGTCCCAAGGTGACTGTGACAGTGACTTTTGGTCGGAAAATTAAGTTAACAAATACATGCATATAAATATATATCTATATATATATATATAGAGGTGCGTTCCAGAGCGTGCACTAATACGCACTTCAACCGTTATCGTAACGAAAGTTTACTCCAGCGCTCATGCAGCCAAACAAGCGGATTCAAAACTTCCATTATGGTAACGACTGGAACACGTATTAGAGCACGCTCCGAAACACATTTTAGCAAATATATATATATATATTTATATACGGATTTGCGGATTTGTTAAGGCACGCTCCAACCGTTACTGTAACAGAATTCTTGCTCCATTTGGTTGGCTGCATGAGCACTGTAGCAACAATTCCGTTACGGTAACGGTTGAAGCAAACATTAAGGTGCATAAAAAACTGTATATATATATATATATATATATATATATATATATTTATAGATATATATGGTACATAAACGTAACAAATACTCCCATGAATTTTCAAATTAGTTAATGTTGTTAGTATGAATTAGTTTTCATAAATTTCCCCTCCTCTCCTGGCTTTTTTATTATGGGAGAACCAAGTACCAACAACGTGGGATACTCAAAATAGAGTTGTCGACACTACATTAATGCACAGCAGCACAACCAACATTGCCTGCCTTTGGCTGTTGTTGCTTGCTCCATTTAGAATTGAATTCTACATACCTAAATCAATTTATTTTTAAAAAAATTTGTATAAATTAAAATGGAGGACTTTAATGTTGGTTTGATTCTCCTTATGAAATGAAAGTCTGGTACACTTATTGACTCAAGAAATGAAATGTGCTGGAGTAGCCCACTGCATAAGGTTTAACAGCTTCTTTTGGACAACCGTACTGCAGATTTAGTAGTAATAATGTCTTGAGTTAGTTGCTGGAATCTCCTAATCATTTTCAACACCAAGAAGAGATATATCCTGTAAACTAAGGCTCAGCCTTGGCAGATTAGACTTCTTTGTAATGCTGGAGGAATAGATGTTACACATAATGTATGGGGAGTCCTTCACTGAATGAGGGCTTGAGCATTTGCTTCAAATGGTTAATATCTGAAGCTCATGGATATACAGCATCAATTCTGTCCAAATATGAATGCCCTTCCAAATCAGGCAGGTAAATTATCAAAAATTGTGCTGGAATTCACAAATTCAAAAAGGAAAGAATTTTGCACATCACCTCTTCAAGTATAATCAAATCTCATCACAAGTTACAAATATACTTCTCTTTAGAACTAGGATTTCTCAGTAAGTTTACAAGGAAAAAAGGGCCTTAAAAATGCACAATAAATGAAAAAGTTTAAAGAAAGAGGAGAATGTAAAAGTAAACGAGTTGCATGATTTACATTGAAGAACACAATGTCGTATGCACATCTCGACCATGAAGAGATTACAAAGGAATATAACCAACGCCGACAAACAGCATTCTGCACATCCTACCATAAAACCACCAGGAAAAAAAAAGGGAAGCAGGAACTCAATCATGAAATAGTTTCATCCCTCATTTGAACGCTTTGACATATAAGAGTCTCCGTGTAGTAGGAGCTGGGGGAGCCAAACCAGGTATATCCCGTATGCTTTTGTTGTTGGGATTCACTATCTACAAAGTTTGCACACACAAACAGACAGCATTAAAATATCACCCTCAACATGTATTTTGACCAAAATACATCACATGGCATATTTAGACAAAAGGATCGAGCGCATTACAAGGTATCACACATCCATCTCACCAATTATGTAATTCCTTACACAAACAGAGTCAAGTTCCACTACCTTTCGGTAAAGAGAAGTCTGATATCAAGATGACTTTCAACTTAGACTCAAGTAGCATATAACTTATTTCCTAATTCTATCATATTTTCATAGCTGCAGTTCCAAAAACTATGCATTTGTACACAGGTAAAACAAAGTCATAGGATATTAGAGAAACTAAAGAAAAAGATAATATACCTTTACAACAATTATGGCAATCACACCACAAACGATCAGGAAGAGAAACAACATGATGCACTTATCTGTTGCCACCTGAAAAACATGTCAAGATTTAAATAACTAACAAGAATGAGTATAGGGATGTAAAACCACAGTTATATAACACACCTGCCGACCAATCTCCTTGACAAGCTGTGATGCCTTTTTGATAGAAAACTGAATTGTGTCCAATTCATTAACTATACGACCCATTTGCTCAGTCTGAAATTTAAGATTGAGAAATTACAGTCAAGTCAAGAAAATCTGAAGAACTGAAATCTACATATAAATATGAAGGATGCTTACTTGGCCCTTCAAGGTAGTTGCTGTTTGGGTTCCCACTTCAATGGTTTGATGAACAACCTACAAATTTGATATCTGTTAAACATGGTAAAGAACACTATATTTTAGAAGAAAAAGTATTGCCCCTGTTTTACGACGTGTCATTTTAAAGTTGAAAAGTTGCTTCAACGAATAAGTTCTTCTATAAATTTGATTAAGTATTAATTTTTTTTTCCCACTATTGTCTTTAGTGGTTGGTCTCATTAAAACTTTCTGACACAATTTGACTAAAGGCTCTTTGGATACCTTGGCTAAATGAACAAATGGCATTTAACTTAAAATGACTTATATTGTGAAACGAGAGAATATAACTTACCTGCTTTGAACGTTCAATAGCCTGATCAGTTTCATCCATTGTCTTATGCCCTGCGTTGATAAGCTCCTGATTTGACATTTCTGCAGGAAATTTCAGAAAAGTAAGGAGCTCAACAAAAGTCAAATAAAGGTGCATCCAACGCAATCAAGGAAATTTCCCACGAAGCGTCAATATATACCGAGTTTTCCAATGGTTTAAAGTTTAAACTCATGGACAAGCTCAAAGTGAGACAATCTAAAGTATGAATAGAGGTGCATGCTTAAAACAATAATTTCATTAAAATGAGGTAAAGAATTGAATAATGCCAGTGTAAATTGGCACAACATGATTATAAAATTAGTTCTACACTGAACTATAGCTTAAGTTAAAAAATTTATTATGTCAGAAAGAAGAGATAACAAATGACTTCAACTCCACACCAATCACCAACAGTACCAAAGCAGCAATGAGAATTACCACCCAATAACTGTGACGGAAAAAGTTTAGTTGGGCCAATCAAAAACAGAAAAAGAAATAGAAAAACTGTGAAAGGAAAGATAATGATAGGACATATATATTGGTTTGAGACAAGGACACTGCCAAAACCCAATCTAATTGGTGAGGCAGGACAAGGATGAGAAGAGTCCCAGGACGATGCTGCCAGTAAGAATAGGAATTGTTTCAGAAGAATAAAACAATCTTAGTTTTCATCTTTCTGCTGTTTAATTTCACGAAGGATGCTTCAAAGGGAATGAACTGAATCTACTAGAAAGAACTTCAAGTGAAAAGAAATGTTTTACCAAGCAGAGGACCCTAGGTCAAATTTCTCTATATATTCACTCTCAAAAATTACTCTCAAGATATTGACTCAACTAAAGAGAAAAGGGGGAAAAATCCCGGGAGCCAAAAAACATGGGTCGCCACATAAAAGGTAAGAATGTAAATCTTTCTATGATTTAGAAACCACATGTAAGTAGAAACTAATACTCTACCAAAACAGACTGCAGCTGGCTTTAGCAACTGATTAGCCAAATACACAATTACTGTAGGATACCAAAATAGTCCATATTGACGAAGAGACATGCAAATACAATATGAGTTTTTCAGTCATGCAGCCGGCCAATTATGGCAAAGGTGATTTCCCACCATGAAGTAAGATATGTATGCTTAGTGCTAGATTATATGTAAACATGAATGAGACTTAAAAAATGTATTTTGCTGATCTGAGAAGGGGTATATTTGAAGCAAAATTAAGCAAGTTAACAACTTACATGTATGTGCAAAAAAAGGCACGATACATTTATTCAGTTATCACATGGATAACATCGTAATATTAGTGATGCAGTTTAATAAAGCAATCGTAACCATTGCCAACTGATGAACCATCAAAATGGTTCTGTGGTAGTGCAGAGGACAATAGAAGTTGCTTCTGCATGAAGGCAACCGAGAAGCAGAAAAGAGAAAGTGGAGTAAAACTAGCTAACATAACAGACTCTAGCTTACAACCAAACATTAACAAGTTAGTCGAAGTAATAGAGACATTAAGTCCCACCTGATGCCATTTGAACATTTTCTTCAGCTACTGGCTCACTAGCTCCTCCCATATCAAAAAGTTCGACCCTCTTATTTCCAAGACTGCTCATATAACTGCAAGACCATTCCTGAAGAATTATAAACTTAAACAATAGGATATGCCAAATTTGACAAGATAACAATGGAATACAAAGAGATAATTGATCAAAGCATCAACAATATGGTAAGAACAAATCAAGCAACTATTTAGCAGCTTGCTTCGCCAGCAGGTTCAAGTTGGTAGACATTTTGAACAATTCAAGTCTTGGCAGCTTAAATACCAATAGGAGTGAGCTGGAATCAAGAGAAAATTGGCCCAATTAAGCAATTAACTACCCAGGGTTATTTATCTTGCAAGTATTCTATCAAAAATGTTGAGATCAAGCTCAGGTATTCCTGCTAAAGCTTGAGCTCAATTTGTCAGACTCATGCTCACTTATCTCATAGCATCCTAATTAACAATAAATATATTTACAGACATAAGATAATTTTAACAAGTTGATCAAGTGCCATGGGGCCCATCATCACCAATTTGAGGGTTCAAAAAATTTATTCACTCAGAAATGATAACATTGTACAAAGCCAGTTGAAGGTTTCAATCATTGGCACAGAGCCACATCTTGGTAAATTGGATCTGTACTAGCATACAATGTAGATGAGGCACATCACTATAATAAATACTACTCCCAGGGCATCTAAGGTTATAGCACAGGTATTAACAGTCCAAAGAACAATGCATTATTTTAGTCGAAGTACCAAAAGAAAAAACCCTTAGTCAAACTAACATAGGGTTTTAGAATAAAGAAATACTATCAAGGGCAAAAGTTCAAAAAGAGTAATACATGCATATACAATTCCGTAAAACAACCTAAACAAATTTTAAAGTTTAAAATGACATATAATATGACACGCAAGTAGTAATTTTCAATTAACAAATGCACATGCATAAGGCTTTGGCTTGACAACTTCAGAATGGAAATTAATGACTTTTAAAAAATGGAAATAAAGAATGTTAAGTGTATAGATTCAACCCCTCTCTATCAGCTTGTTTTTTTAGAGTAGCTGGAAATTTAACAAGGAATTCAAAAGTGACACCTTTTATCCGCAAAAGAAAGGCTAGCAACAGTCCAGCAGTAAAATCAAATGAAATTGAGTGTTTATCTAGAGTATCCAAGAAAACCCTTGTTTTTCTTTTTTAATAATTAAGCAAGAACATCTAATAACATATTTTGAAAGACAAAACTTTTAAGTAACAGAATTATGAGGAAAAAGAATGAATGAACTCACGTTTTCCTCAAGGCCACATATGAATTAAGCTCCTTGATCTGGAAAAAGGGGAAATAAAGAAATAAATAAAGTGAAGCAAAATATGCACTCATAAGTAGGCCACATTTCAGGTCCTCATAAAAACCAAATCAGAAGTATTGAAACATCTAAAGAATGTAAGCCGTTTCCCCGGCTAATGAATCAAAATGACGGAGAGACTAATCTCGAGTGTTTTCCAGCCAAAGTTACAATATAGAACTCAGAGGAAGTGAAAGCTAAAAGTTTGGGCATTAAAGTTAGATGATGCTGTAAAAGTTCAATGTTAGAAACCCCGAAATACCCAAAAAATTTACCATCCTCCTAAGAAACAAGGAAATGCATTAGCTCACAACCCCAGTGGATGGAACTCCATTCTTGTAACAAGATATCTACCTCGTGTTCACAAAAGGCACCTGAGACTTAAAAAAGAGCTGAATGTTCTAACATCCTCTCTAACAAGACCCTTTCCCCACAGACTTACCATTGATTGCTTCTCATCATTAAGCTGCTTGTTCACTTCAGGAGGGTTTCTATTCTCCTCGTCTTTGATTTCACGATCAAACTCTTTGATTAACCTAGAAAAATAGAAGCAATTACAAATAAGACAGGGATGCTTAAAGTTAACTAATGCCTTCAAAACTAAAAGTGTCTCTGAGGAAAATGGAAATGGAAATAATAATGTAATTAACTGCCGACTTCTTTTCCTCCTATTAAGAAGTTTAAGGATGCAATTCTACAGCAAGAATAAATCCGAAAACCAACATCCTCAAATGGTAGAATCATGCAAAGCTACTGCTGGTGATGCAAATGAAGAAAGGAGCTAGCTCTACATTTTGATGGAGAAGATCCATTAATTTTCTTCAGTTCGTTCTTTGCAACTCTTCAGACAACACAATAACACAACAATTCATATACAGCATGGGTCCAGCAAGGCTAAAACAGGCCAAAGTATTACTACACACACAAAAAAAAAAAAACCCAGATATATATAACAAACTTACCTTTTACACTCCCTCATCTTCCCAGTAAGCTCTTCCAACTGTTTACTTTGTCTATTGGAGTCCTTGATTTTATCCAGCTTCTGAAAACCATTTCTGAGGAAATGTTTGCAAAGGATCAAGCTCAAGATGTAAAATTAAGGGGGGAAAAGGCATGGCACGGTTAGTGTGACAACATCACTATCTATAGTTCTTCATCTGTGAACATCACACAATGTGCTAAACAATTAGGACATAATGCTATAGAATACCTATGGGCATGCTACATGCAAGAGTACGGTAACCATCAACAAGCTTCTGTAGCCATTAAACAGAATAACGCAGTGATAAAAAAAATTCATCAAAAGAATGTGCATTGGGTCACTTTTCTAAGTAAAAACTGACAAAGTTGAGCTTTCTTTTGCATATAAAAAAGATAAAACTAAAAGATTTTTTCCTTTGTGGGAAAGTGGTAGAGATTCAGAGCCTATTAAGTAAACAAAAAATAACAATAAATGCAATTGAATCCATATGGCAGAAAGTTAGTCAAGAGAAAAGATAATTACGCAAGAGCACGAAAATTATCGCGGATTTCACCGTGGATCTGCTCCATTTGAGGGTTCATTTGCAAGTCCAAGTTGGCCATATTTGGATTGCTATCGCCCTAGTCTTCTGCGGAAGAAATTTACGAGAAGCCCAGTAATTCAAAGTCCTCTGGCTCCCTTTCTTCCGTCTCAAAAACTTTATTACGAAAAGAATTGCACTTCCCTAATTTCATGCCATCTCTTTTCCAGAAAGTACAATTGGTGAAAGCAGGAATCAAGTAAGATGGTATTTTAGCTGCGGAGGGTGTATGCGTCAACAGAAATAAAGAAAGAAAAAAAATTGCTATAGGATCCTAAGGGAAGAGGGGCCAGAATAAAGTGTCCGAATGAAATTAAAACCAATGGAGAAAAGAAATTCAAAAAAGGAAGAATTTTGAGATGGTTTAGGGTTCTTGTTAGGAAGGAAAGGAAAGGCGTCGACCAGACCAGAGTGAGGAAAAAAAAGTAGTCCTCTTTGAGAGACAAGGGGAGAGAGCAGAGAGAGAAAGGGGGGCGGGGGGGCAGTCGTTGTTTGGTGCACTACTACTAAGAGAATGATTGTTTACAGGCTGCCTCAACCTGTCCGTGTCTCCTCGCTCTGCACACCCATGACTTGTTTTCTATGGTCCTACGAGAGACATTTCTTTTCCTCTTCTTTTTTTGACCTTTCTATTATTATCGGTAGCCACTCTCAAATTTACAAGTCATTATGGGAGGATAAGGATTTCAGGAAAGAATAAAATAAAGAAAAGATCATTCTTGCATCCTCAACAAAGACGACTATTTGATTTCTCAACCATGTTTAAGAATACGATCCACAACCGATCACAATTCACGGCACAGTTGTTGTTCGTCGAAGGGCAGGCCCGCCCAACTGCCGGATTTGGGTGGTGCCTCTGCTCTGTAATAGCACATGTAGGACGGATCTATGCCTTCTTATTGAGGTGATTAATCATATTTATTGCTTAGCGTGAAGTGAGAGAAATATTACAATTATACGATAATTTAAGATAAATTAACTGCTACTTAGACAAATTTATGGGTTCGTTTTCTTATTTATTCAATTTGGAGAGAAACATTTCTATTTTATCTAAATCTTGATGAAATTTCATAATTTATCCAATTCTGAATCAAACTTTTTACTGTGTAATATTTTGGCTTTTCGTATTAAAAAGAAAAAATAAAATTAATTTTTATTCACTTTTAATATATAGTGACTATATTATATTCAACATTCAAAATATCCCACTATCAATTGCACTACTACTGTTTCATTCAGTGGAAGTCGAAAAAAACTTCACTTGAAACAAACCTATTCGATAGTACGTTGAGTTTGAAAAAGTTTGTTTTTTTTTTTTCCTTCACAAGACCAAGGTAATGTTCGGAGTTAAGAAGATCTGTTTAATTTTTCTTTTTTGCCTGTTATGATACTGGTGCTTGTTTGTTTGGTGAAAGGAAGAAAGGAAAGGAGGTTGCAAAGGGTTTTGAGTTTAGTCAAGCTGAATTTGGCTATAGAAGTTTCGAAAGTCAGATCTACCTCCAAGAGTTCAAGTTTGACTTTCAGGATTTTGCTATTTTTTTTGTAAGATAAATAAACCTTCCAGAGTTCTTTTCCCACCTTCGAGAAGTATGATCTGACATTCGAAGTTTTAGACCGACCTTCGAGGAATGTTTTTTTTTTAGGTTAAACAAACCTTCTAAACCAAATTCCAACCTTCCAGCGCTCTATTCCAACCTTCCAACTTTTTTTCTAAAAAAAGAAATTCGACACTTATTTTTCTCAAAAAAAAAGAGAGGATAATCAGACCCTTTTCTCTATTGTTTTATTAAGTTATTTCTCCCC
>JAOXNR010000032.1:16452185-16475844 GCA_028571225.1 Parsonsia alboflavescens | reverse complement strand
CGTTAAATTAAATTTAGCATTATTTTTTTCTAGGTACAATAAATAAAATAGACTTCAAAACATTTGTTATCGCATGGAAGTATTATTTAAATTCTAAAACATAATATTTTACAGAAAAACCTATAAATAATATATTATTTAGATGAATTTTATAAAACTTTATCCAAACTTTAACCCGTGTATTTTAATATTAAAACATTTTATAATTATAGGTTATTATTATTATTATTGTTAGTAGATAAACATTGCTGGAGTCATTATAATAATATTATTTTAGTTTCTTAATATAAAGTATAATGTATTTTTATTTATCTTTTTAAAAAAAAGTTATAGGACAATCATTATAAAATATTAAGTATTAAAGTACATTGTATAACCAAATTATATTATACGTTGATAATATTTAGTACATTGTATAATTAAGTTATTGTAGAATATAGTGATAATTTAATTTGTATGTAATTTAAAATTTAATAATAATAATATAATATTATTTAAAACTAAATAATAATAATAATGATATTAATTTTAATAATCATAATAAGAGTAGGAGTAATTTTTATTTAATTTAAAATTTAATAATAATTATGATAATATAGTATTATTTAAAATATAATAATAATAATAGTAATCCACCGAAGGTTGGGATTAACTTGCCGAAGGTCGGAATAGTCCTCCAAAAGTCAAAAGTATTCTTTCGAATTCAAGTTAATTCCAACTTTTCACCATTTCAGTCAAGAAAAGTTACTTTCCCATTTCCAAATCCAATTACAACCTCCCTAATTGTTTATCTAACTGTGTTGCATCCAGATAGGCTTAACATTTCCTCGTTATCAACAAAATTCATAAGAAAAAAAAGCTAAATAAATAAAAAATCGAAGCATGTCACAGTTCGTGTTCAAGCACAACAAGAAAAAAAAAGGGTTCAAAGCACAATCCATACAATCTCATAAAAGTCTAAAGAATCACATTACTATCAATTCAAAAGCATAAATGATCATCGAACTATCACATAAACAAATAAAAATAATAATAAATGGACGTAATTGAAACAAACGTGTAGCTGCATTGTCGAAGTTTGAAGGTGACGATGGCTGCAAAGGTGACTTGCTAGCTTCTTCTCTGGCAATAGCGACTTTAGCAGAAGATGGATGATTGTTTGGAGGTGGGGTTGAGAGTGTTCGATTTTTTCTGCAGTTAGAAGGATTTAGCAAAAAAAGAAAGTTTTCTGGCTAAAAAGGGTGACTACTCTTTCTCTGGTTAATTAATTCTTCGACGCGGATGATTAACCGTAACGGTTGTGAGAGATGGGGGGATCGGAGAGCAACTTAGAAGGTTCGAATGAAAATGAGTGGAAGGAAGGAAGGCGTGACTCTCAAAAAATGCTCTGAAAGTTGAAGGGGTTTACGACAGTTTTGTCTTTTTAATTTGATCAAATATTTCAAATTAGATTAATGGGGTATTCATACAAATTGAGTATTCAAGAAAAATTGATTTATCTATTTGAGTACAATTGAATGATTTCCCAAATTTGATATAATTGAAATATCCAAATCAATATGAGCATTTTTGGGAATTTCCACCAAATTTATATGTGTATTAAAGATTTGCAAAATCTTACACTCTTTCCTCTATGGGGTTGTAAACTCAGAATACAGTTAGCATTAAAAAATTGAAGGAAGAAATTTGTAGCTGACGACGTGGAACACAGGAGGGAACCGGCAAAGGCACTGTGAATCGTTTTGACATGTTAAAATAAATAAAAAATAAAAAATTGGAACGGTAAAAGTTGGGTCAAACAGAATGAGAGCCACGAACAAGAAAGAAAGACGCCCACCTCACTCTCCGAACTTCATCCTCTGGTTTTGGTGATTCCAAACAAATCTCTCCCAACCATCCTATCCTATTCACGTCATTTTCTGCTAATCCGGCTGGTTCCGATTCTCCTACTGGTAATAGCCATGGATTCACTGTCGCCGATTCCTTCACCACTGCCCCACTCGTACATGTAGTCCGTTAAGGATACAAGCCGCCTCTTTTGCCGCTTCTCTCTTCCCGTTCTCTGCAAACCTTTCAATTGTCTTTTGTTTAGCAACCATTTATTTCTCCTTCTCTTCAGTGGGATGAGGCTGCCTGTGCTCACATAAAGTCACTGACTTTTTTATTCTTTTTATTTTCCTCCTTTTTCTTTCTGCCCTGCCATGGCTGCCAAGAAGCTTCAGGAGACCTTGTCTAAGAACGTCTTAGACGAAGTACAAAGATGGGGTGGAATGAAGCAGACCGGGGTCAGCCTCAGGTACATGATGGAGTTCGGCTCACGACCTACTGACAGGAATTTACTCATTTCGGCTCAGTTTCTTCTCAAAGAACTCCCCATCAGGATTGCTCGGAGGGCTATTGAACTCGACTCCCTCCCCTATGGCTTATCTCATAAACCCGCTGTTCTTAAGGTACTATTTTGGTTTTATTCTTCTTATGATCCTTCAGTTGTTGGATTTGGTCATTTAGTTGGTCTTATCCTATGATTTGGATATCCTATTTGACTTTATGTTACATTATCTATTAGTACTGTAGTAATTAACTTTATTCTCTTTAAGTGAAGTGTACATTCAATTAGCAAAAATCAATTCTCTTTTTGCTATGATGTTCATGTGTGGTTCAGAATTGTACATTTGCTACAGCATCTCGTGTCCCGTTAACACTTTACTGCTACCTTTATTTCTTTTTTCTTTTTTGTTTGCTCGAAGGAAATGTGTGTTAACCAGAGCTTCGCCCTTTTCTGATTTGCCTTAGTGTTTCATGGTATGAGAGGAGATCTTTCCTTTTCATGGGAGGACTCGATACCTTTACTGATATACAGCAATGATCCATCTTCAAGCTTCACTTTTCTGTTGTCTCCATGTCTTTTCATCTTTGTTTGGGTGTCTATGCCTGCACATCTGCATTTTAGAAAAGAAAAAAAAAAGGTAATAAAAATCTATTTGATTTTCTACTCATTGTTTTCAAGTCACACCTCGCTCAGGTTATAATAGCCATGTTCACCTGTTTCCATGTCCTTTAACCTGCTGAGCTATTTGTCGTCAGATTCATCTGTTAGATGTCCTTCATTGTGATTTGGGTAGCACAACAGTGCCTGAGTCAATTTTTATTTTATATACTTAGCTCCAAGACATTGGTGTTATTCAATGACGACAGATGAAACATTTTTCCATGGCAGGTGCGCAATTGGTATCTGGAGTCTTTTTGTGAACTTAGATCCTTCCCTGAGGTAAAAGACACAAATGATGAGCTGGAGTTTACACAAATGATTAAGATGATTAAGGTGAGGCACAACAACGTTGTTCCCATGATGGCATTGGGAGTCCAACAGTTGAAAAAAGATCTTCATCGAAAGGTTGATTATATGGATCTGGATGAAATTCATCAATTTCTGGATCGCTTCTATCTGTCAAGAATTGGCATCAGGATGCTTATAGGTTAGAATAAATGAGCACTAATATCTTATCATTCTGTGCTGATGTCAACAGATATTCCCCTTAGTTATGTTCTAAGTACGTGGTCTCAAATGTTTGAAATTCAGGCCAGCATGTGGCTTTACATGATCCCAGTCCACTGCCTGATTGTATAGGCTACATACATACAAAAATGTCTCCAGTGGAGGTTGCTAGAAATGCTAGTGAGGATGCCAAATCCATCTGTTTCAGAGAGTATGGCAGTGCACCAGATGTTGATATCTACGGGGATCCTCATTTTACATTTCCGTGAGTTGACCTCTTCTAAATTGTTCTGTCTTTGTGGTTAAGTATTTCATGGTGGCAATTCTGATCTTCACCTTTGTAGTTTCAAGATCTCTGTCACTAACCTCCTTTTTGAAGTGTTACAATACCTATCAAGTAGAAATTGACATTGTGATTTCTCAGATGCTTTCTCTTTCAGTCCTAGACCATATTAACTTTCCTGGTTTTACTACAGGTATGTACCAACACATCTTCATCTGATGGTTTTTGAATTGGTTAAGAACTCCTTGCGTGCTGTTCAAGAGCGTTTTATGGACTCAGACAAGATTGCACCTCCTATTCGAATAATAGTTGCTGATGGCTTGGAAGATGTTACCATTAAGGCATGTTTGTGTGTCCTTTCCCTAGTCTTCCCAGTGCTTATCCTTCCATGTGAATTTGGTTGATGTTTGAGGAAGTTGTTGTGATAATTGGTTTACAGAAGATACATAATTCCTCTCTAATCACTTCTAAGCAGTTTGATCTTTGCATTATGTAGGTTTCTGATGAAGGTGGTGGCATCCCAAGAAGCGGTCTGCCTAAAATTTTTACTTATCTGTACAGTACCGCAAGAAATCCTCTGGATGAGCAAGCAGACCTTGGAACTGCCAATGCAGCCACAATGGCTGGTTATGGATATGGGCTTCCAATAAGCCGGTTATATGCTCGATATTTTGGAGGGGATCTACAAATTATTTCTATGGAAGGATATGGTAAGTTGGTTATTGTTTGTGTACCTATACACTCAACATGTTAGCTCATTTTAATAGTACATCATCTTTATAGGTCAAGCATTCATGTAAATCTCCAGAGTTTTTATCCTATTGCTGGATTTGAGGAATATGCATTGCAGGAATGTGAAATGTTTTAAGCCTAATCAGTTGAACCTTCTTTACCATAAGCTGTATGAAATTCTATCCTGTAATTTATCAAGACTTATTTTGTGCATGTATTTTGGGGTTTGTGAAAGCTACCTTCTCATGCCATCCTCATACTCCCAGTTCTTTGCAATTTCTTTCTCTGCCATTGTTTTTGGTTGGTTTACGTGTTATAGAATGAGGGAAGAACAGGCGAGGAGGGAGAGAGGCTGATGAGTAGTGCAACACGGAAAGCAAGCAGAGATCATGTTGAACTGTTTCCCAATATAATTGCATTTTCTGATGGTTCTATGCAATGTTTTCCTATCAGGATTGCCATCCAGGAATGTCTGATTTGAGCCTAGAACTTTCTATAAACGGTTGGCGAGAGAATGAACTGTATATAGCATTTCATGAAGGTAGAAAACATAGTAATCCAAAATATATTTAGCCTTTGGAAGAAGATGTTATCGATGTATTTATTCACTTGTTTCTAGAATTTAGAACATTAAGTTTTAGAAGTTGACATACCTCTCACTTCGTCCATTGAGATTCTCCTATATTGTTGAATGCACTTGTCATAATTCATAACTAACTACTGCATTCTGAAATGGGTAAATTGGCCTCCTCTTTTGACAGGGACTGATGCATACCTTCATTTGTCACGGTTGGGTGATTCACAGGAGCCCTTGCCCTGAGTTTACTTGTCATGATTTTATGATTTACACACTGAATCATTATTATTATCTTTGTGTAAATATAAGAACGCTGGAGTTAATTCCTCAGTCTCAAAGGAGACATATCTTGTCATAATAATGTACTCTGCTTCATAAGAAGATTGGATCCTCCATGGATAATTGAAAGGCACATCTTCCATTATTGACATGTGAATTCCATGTGCTCCTGGTTTATGATTGGAATTGAATTGAATTTACTTTATACTTAACTATATCAATTTCTTAAGAAATTTTTTACGTCAAAATAGAAATAGAAATGTAGACCGAGGAGTAACAAATTAGATAAATGGGGAAAAAAAATTGTTGAAGCATGTTAGCCACAACTAACCTTTTGAGGCAACAGGATTTTAGAATATAAAGAACAACTGACCTCATGCATGCATAGCAGGTAATAGGACAGCAATAAGAATTTCATTGACGAAGTATGTACAGAGACATATTTTGAAACCTGGAAGATGCAGAGGAGAAAATGTCTCTAAAGCATATGCTTCCAAGCATCACGGAGAAATCAGTATGAGAAGAACGGCTTTTCAAGTAAGAGATGATTTCACACAATAACAAGAACACTTGCTCATGAAATTGATGATGACATTATACAATACAAGAATCTACCAGTGCAGTAGTGTAATTACCCCCCACAAAATCTGACCATCTGCACCTTATATCCGATTAATATTCAGGAGGGGGGTCAATTTATACAACAATACATGACTGACTAATCACTTAAATCATCATCAAGGAAATTAATATCATCATTTTCTTCATCAGTGTCCCCAACAGAATGAGCAGGATTAGCATCCAGAGGCTCCTCCGTATCTGCCACAGTTACCATCTCAAACGACCCCTTTCGGGAGTCTGCATGACCACCTTCATACTCCAATTCGTTCTCATATGCCTCAACATGCTCCATATCACTATAGAGGATTTCCTGCAAAAATAGCTCCCAAGGGAAACAATTGTTACAGATGCAAATCTCCATTTGTCAAGTCTTGCTTGGTGGTATAACTTGGAACCAGAAGATCTCGATTGACACCCAACGAGGGTAAATGGAGAATCACCATTCATCCATGGGGTGGGGGTATAGGGAGGGTTAGGTTTGGGGTGGGTGTAAAATTTATTTTTTTAAAAAAATCACCATTTCTTGAAGAAAGCATAAAGAAGTGATTCAGCAATCAAGCTGACAACCAGCCAAAACTGGTGTTTGTAAACCCAGATTTGAATTTTCATGCAACCGTTGTGGAATATTACACTTGAAAGCTGATAATTATAACATTCACGAATTTATAAACTCCAAGAATAAGAATGTTGGATTAGTCTTACCTCATCTTCATGCAAAATTTGTTTCTCTGACTCCACAATCCAGTCATACAATGAACTTTCATCTAATACAGAGTCCAGGGAGATGAAGTCAGTGGACCTTTTCCTTATCTGACGTTCCCTAAGGCGCAAGTTGTAATGTACATAAATTATGTCACTCAATCTTTTCTGTCCAATACGGTTGTGCCTTTGGCTGTGAATCTGATCAAACATGCTCCAATTATGTTCACACCCAAAAGATGAGCAGGTTTGACTCAATATACGCACAGCTATCCTCTGCAGCTCCAAACAATTTATTCCATGTTGTTGCCACCATGCCGCTAGATATACAGGAGGTCCTAGTCAGCAAGATTCTTATTTCACGTAGAGGATATGTGTGTGTATGCATGTGGCTGCAAATGTTCCAAAATAGTAAATAGTGATTGCCAGAGATGGAACCTGGGTTAAGCTCACTCCTGGTACTAATTGCCAAGTCAGTTCCAAAATCAGCTTTAGCAGCACCGAAATCAGATATCTGCAACAATATATCAATATAATGGAAACAATGACGAAGAAGGTACCTCATATGTTCATATATGTAAGTGAGAGGAGAAATAACTAAGCAAAAAATGCATACCTGCATGGATGCAGAAATCCTTTTCGTATTGTCTGGTTCAAGTCTAACAATACATGCATTGAGTCCTCGTACAACATCTGGATGCTACAATTATGCACAAGTGTTTGAGAGAGTAATGAACCAGACACATTAAATCAGAATAGAGTTCTAAATGAGGAATTCTCCTACCGGCACAAAATCAGGATGATAACGGTATGATGGATTGAGGAAGTAAGCAGCCAAATAAAGTGGGTGGTGAGATAATAAAGTCCAATGAGTATCAATCACATTCCAAAAGGGTCCATATTTTCGTGCATCATCACCATGACTATTTTTTATTGCAATCCTTGCCCTGTAGATGTCGTTATATATGAATGGCACTGAAAGGCTGTCGTCACTGTTAATCTTCTGAAGCAATTCAACGATGGGCTCCACTGATTTCCTAACATACTGCACCTTCTTCCAAAATGAGGCATTCATAACAATTTTCTCAACCTCTTTACCCTCTTCCAACTTTGAATATCGAGATGAGAGCCATTTGGTAGATTGAAACATTCTTTTAAGGCAAACCCTATGGTCCAGCAAACTTTGCAAAGTAGTAAAACTTGAGGAGCCACGAGTAACAGATGGCTTCAGAAGTTCTTGACCTCCTGTAAATTCGTTTTTCATCAGACTTAACAACCACATGCGATTATAGATAAATTTTGTGACCCTTTGGCCTTTCTCCACGCATTCTGCTACCCATTTTATTTTCAGAAAATCTTCAAGCATTCGATCAATACAATAGGCAGCGCAAGGAGTCCAAAATAGGTTCCTTCTCTTCTCTTCAAGCATCTTTCCAGCAGCATGATAATTGGGTGTGTTCTCAGTGATTACCTACGTTATCATTTTCGATCAGGGATACCCTATAGGGCTGAGATGTTGAGGTTCGGGGAAAGGGCTAGGTGGATGATTGAAGAGACAACAAAATAAAATTTATGACATTGTAACATTAAAAGAAACAAACCTGCACAACATTTTCCTCGCCCATCTCTTCAACCACTTTATCAAGTAATTTGTATAAATACATTGCATCTTCAATGACATTTGTGGCATCAACTGAACAAACAAAGTACATACCCCGAGGACAAGAAACCAAAATGTTAATTAATGTCCTACCCTGTGTATCTCTCCAGCTATCGGCCAAAATTGAACAGCCCGTAAGTGCCCATGAAGATCTATACTCAGAAAGGTAACTCTTGATGGTCAAAACCTCATCCTCTAAAAAGCGACCTGATAATACACGGCTTGAAGGGCCGGACAAATCCTGTCCATATTGACCAACAAAGTCCAACATTTTGAGGAAATAGGGAGAGTTTGCTGCATGTAAAGGAACTCCAGCATGATAAAAGAATTTGCAGATGGCAGATACAACTTCCTTGCGGGATTTTTTGGAAGAAACTCCTTTCAGTTGCTTCACAGAAGCTTGGATATGAGATTTTGGCATCCTTAAGGAAATGGCATCAAATCTAGGTCTTTTAGTCAATGACTCAGAACTACATGTGCCTCTGAAATTTCTTCTCAAGTCAGTGCTCACTCTTTTCTCCCGAGCTGAAGGTTTTTCATTGATAATGTGGTTTATGGTCTCTTCATCTTGCTCTTCATCTTCCTCTTCATTGTCTGAATTCACATAAAAAGATGATATCTCTTTAGCATCAGGCCGTCTGTGCCTTCTTCCAGTGCGATGCCACTTCATGTTTTCTTTTATTTTGAGATACACTTCTTCTGGAGCACTTTTACATGATGCAACTTCTCCAGGTATTCTAGCTAGATGCTGCTTGAATCGGTTAATTCCGCCGCTGACTATTTTCTCACAGTAATTGCACTTAACCTTTTTTTTCCTCTCATCCTGAGGAACACCATGTTCCCAACCAGGGTCAACATACCCTAATGACCGAAGTGGGGTCAAATTTATGACCAAACCCTTGTCACTCACCAATTGCTTCCCTTTGTTCTTATAACCAATGTGATCTTCCTCCTCAACATCATCATTAGGGTTGAAAGTCAAATAAGATTGTTCATCATATTCGGCTTGTCTTGGTTTCTTACTAAAGCGGCACCCTTCTAGATTTTCCCTCATTTTCAAGCATACCTCCTCTGGGGCCTTCTCACAATAGGTTACTTCCCCAGAAAGTCGAGCTAAATGTTGCTTCAATCTATATATACCACCACTAACTACTTTCCCACAGTAATTGCATCTGACCTTTTTCTTTTTATCATCTTGAGCAATACCATGCTCCCATCCAGGGTCTATGAATCCAGCAGAGCGAAGTGATGCCATCTCAGACCATTCGGAGGGCAGTCCTCCAGCTGTTCTCAGAGGGTCATCATCTAACTGCAAAGCTACAAGAGCAAATATATGTATGGTATACCATAATTACAATTGTAAAAGGATATTTGACTTATGCCAGAAACTACACTGTTGGTAACATAAGCTATACAGATGTAGGAAAAGGACAGTTTGTTTGAAGCCTGCAAATACAAAAGGAAGCTAATGTTGAACTCCTGTACATACACCTTTTGGAATTTTGCAAAAGGCTTTAAATAATTTAAGCCAAAAGTAAATTGCTACATATAGCTTCTCCATACAACAGATGCTCTTTTAGATACTTAAGAACATTAATATATGGATAACTTTTGGTATAAAATTAAAGAAATGCAGTTGCCAACATATTCTGATTTATCTGACAAGCTAAAAATTCTTTTTTGAGTCAAAAGATCCCAATAGCATACTGTCAACAAGATCTCAGGGTACTCTTTAAAAGACAAATTAATGTAACAGGACACTTGTGTTTCACAAGACAAATTAATTAAGACCAAAACTAGAAAATATGGAATTCAGAAAACAGGGATAATGAATGCTTAATTTTGCAGTGCACAAAAATTGCAGAAGGTCGCAGCACCTACCTTGTCTAAGAAATTCCAGAAGTTAAACTCTGCTAAATCCCAGTTAGTATCACGACATGAGGAACTAATTGGTTCATTTGTTGGATATGGATGGCTTAAATTCATGGCTCCTATAACGTCATTGATCACGGGCAAAAGCATCAAAAAAACATAAACCATATTCCGAAATTTGAGCTACAAAGTACCAGTGTGCCGATATTTGCATTTAGCACAATCCAACAGCTGGACCGAACTTCATGTCACAAGCTAAACGAATCAGGGAAAGGGCATAAAATGTGCGAGTAGAAACTAAAGAATTAAAAAAGCAGATAATCCTAAGCCAAAAATCCTGTCCAATTTCAATTAAATTTAACGAACATGAAACGAGAACGACCTCAGCTGGCTTATCATATATGTACATACATACGAATACACATACACTTTATATAATTTCAAGAATGATTTTTAAGCAAAAAATGACCATCACACGCTCAAATGAGAAAAAATAAATTCAAGAACTGAAAGATTCTGATCACAGCTAGAGCTAAAGAAACAAAAGGTCCAAGAAAAGAAAAGGGGAAAAAAGAAAGTGAAATTTGATACCTTAAAATCGAGCAGATGATGTTGTTAGCAGAAGCGAATTGCAAAAGGGTAATAATCGTCAGTGGAGGCAATGAATATCAAGTAATTATTTAAGAATGAAAATGGTGGAAATTTTGCGAAATTGATGATATTGGACGGTGTATGGGATATGTGGAATCCCGACGGAACGAGTCGAGAGGATCGGAATCGTGACTCTCTGAGTGAAAGGTGGGTTGGTTCAGCGTCTCCATTTTAGGGTTTCTTTCTATATTTATAATTACTAGTAATTAGTATTAAATTTATTTGGGTTTTTTTGAAAGAAAAAAAACTAAAACTTTTCCTTTTTCTCCCTTTCTGTCAAAGTAAATCTTTTGACTTTTGTAGTGGAATTTATAATTTTCTGGGTGTAGAAAATTATTATTATTAGTTTCTCAGTTTATAATTAAATATACCTATTTATATTTAATATATTTAAAATTGAACATCTCATTAAATAAACTGATTATTAAAACTAAAAAAAAAATATTATAATATGTAAAATAAATTAAATCAAATATTTTTCATAAAATTTCTTAAAATTAAAATAAATTATTCAATTTTAAATAAAAGAAATATCATGGCCGAAAAGTAAAAACAATGAAGTTTCTGAGACTTTTAACCGGTGAATTGCGTTGCAAACCGTAGGAGAACGGTTTGACTGACCCACTGAGTCCATTTTTGGAATTATCATAATGAGATGTAATTGTATTATGCTCTAACAACTAAATGCAAGATGAGAGCCTTTTTAGGTGAAGCTTAGGAAAATGAAAAAAGCATTAATTTTTGAAAAATCTTGCTGATGGGGTTGGAAATGATTTTCGGGTTTCCTAGAACTATAATGGTGTCTGTAATTACAACTATAAGGAAAATTAGATCATCGGAATGAGTTATTACCTAAGGATAACTCTAATGCCTAAGTCAGTATTCGATTTCACTTGAATGATAACAATTAGTATATCAAATTATATGTTACCTTGTTGGAGTGAATCTCAATTATATGAAAGTAGACATTTAGAATAATCGTAAGATTTTATAACGTCAATTACTCCTAGAATCATAGAGTTTTTATAATTTTGAATACCTTGCTATGCACATCTCTTATGTAGGAGTTGTGAACTCGTTAATGACCTATGAACCAAATTTGCGATATTCTAGTAAGCTTCGAAAGTTTCAATGAAATTCTTTAAGAGGTCGCGATAAGTGATTTTAAGACTTATGATGTATGTAAAGAGTCATAAATATTCAATCATGGCATGAAAGATAGCCGTGAGACTTTTCCTAAGCTCATTGAAAGTCGTTCACCCAGAAGGTCGATAGCGGGAGGTTGGTGCCCACTTTCTAACTTAGTAGTAATTTGGATCCTTATGTATTTAGGTCAATATTTAAGTTTATTTGAATCGAGTTATTTGGGATGTACCAATTTTACTCCTAAAAAGTCCTAAAAGTATATGCATTTTTTATGTTTATTTTATTCTTTGAATCTCAATTTTACTTATATAACTTGATATGAATCAGAATGTTCATGTATAAGGACATAAATCAGATATACTGATAGATTTTACCATAATTTAGTAACCCATCTAACTCTAATTACTAACTTCAAAACTTCTTCTTCTTCTTTTTTTTTTCATGAAAGCATCCATATCATTTTTCTTTTTTTTTTGGAATTAAAAATTAACCATATCACATCAATAATTAAATTTTGTAATCTTATTAATTAAAAATAAAAATTCTGCTAAAATTTGGATAAATTTAATTTCAATTTATATTTTTTTAAAAATGGATTCTTCTGATCGGTGCATTTTGCTTTGACGTTTAAAGAGCGATTTGGTTTGAAGACGGATTGAGCCTAAAAAACAAAAAGTGAGACTTGGTAATCGGCTTGCCGGCAAAGTTTGACTATCACTTGAAGTGAAGGTACGTACGGTCCTTCAAAATTTTCACCATTTTATTGAGTCAAAATCGTGAAATTTCTTTATTTCATAATTAAGAGTAGATATTTAATTTTAGATAAAAATTAATCATAATTTACATATTTCAAAATATAGATTGTTTTATAATTAAATAATTTACTTTCAAGTATAAATTGAAATTTTAGTAAGGAATTTTTTCATTTTTTCCCCTATTATTAAAGTTTAAGAGTTTTTTTTTAATCTTAATTTTATAAATTTTTTTAATATTTTGACTATATATATATATATATATAGGATTTCTATTATATGCACCAACCGTGTACTCTTCGTGTGCATCTGAAAGAAAAATAGCGGAAATCTTCTATGTCGTGTTTTTTCAATCCGTAAAGAGAGAGTTGCGACACCGTAAGGTAGACAGATTGAAAAAACACAACGTCTCATAAGATTTTAACTATTTTTCCTTCAAGTGCACACAAGGAGCACACAGTTTGGTATACATAATAGAAAACTTGATATATATATTGAATGAATGGAAGGGAGCATATATTAGTCTGTATAGTCGTGTGCTCATTTTTGTTTTTATTTGTTTCCTTAAAATATAACTTTGCATGACACTTGACAGGAAAAAAAAAAAAGGATTTGGGATATAAAAAATAGTACTCTCTCCGTTTGCAAATAAATGTTTCATATTTCATTTTGAATTAATCTGAAATTGATTTTCCCATTTAATAAAATAGTAAAAAATTTATTAAGAAAATTGATAAATTAAGTCAATTTTTTTTATTAAAATATTTAAAGTCAAGTTATGAGATTCAATTTCAGTCTGAGGTCGGAGGGAGGGAGTAAAAGAAAATTGAGACAAAAATGTTGATAAAAAGTTATTCCGTTAATCCTCCACCTCTGATGACTCCTGAATCCTGATCAATCTTAACTGAATAATTAACCAACTCAATTCCTGTCCAGATATTCAAACGTATTCCACGGACATCCGAGTGATACGTACGTACGTACGTACGTACTCTTCTATATCTCTTCTGCCTTAATGCATGAGTACCAGTAATACTATATGAAGACATGATCTTTCTCAAGCAGTTTCAGCTCCGAAAATTGCGGCCTCTGATCATTCTTTCTAGTTCTATATATATAGATATATATGTATCCCTTTCTTTAAAATTAAAAAAAAAAAATAAATAAATAAAGGATGGCAGGGAAAATAGTTCCGTTGGGAGTATTTTGTGCTCTCCTCCTGGTGGCAGCGGTGGTTGGTTACGTTGCCGTGGCAAATCGTAACAAACCCGATGAAGAAAATGTTGCCCTCCACACCTCCTCAAAGGCCGTTGACTCCGTGTGTTCCCAAACTGACAACCAGAATGAATGCGTTCAGAGCCTCAGCTCGGTGGGGAATAATCAGAGTGCAACCCCACAGGACTTCCTCCACGCTGCCATTCAAGCCACCATCCATGAGGTTCAAGCCGTCATGGAGAGATCCGGGAAATATGCCCCGGCTGCAAAAGATTCTATCAATAAGATGGCCTTAGAGGACTGCAAAGAATTGCTGCAGTACTCTGTTCAAGAGCTTCAAGCCTGCATTTCGTCGGTGGGAGACAGCGACCTTCACACCATGGCCGACAGGGAAGCCGAGTTTAAAAACTGGTTAAATGCGGTGATATCATATACGCAGACCTGCATGGACGGGTTTACTCAGCCGGAAATACAAAAGGGCATCAGTGACGACCTTCAAAACGCGACTAAACTCACTGACAACGCTCTCGCCATTGTTTCCTCAATGTCTAAGATTTTGTCTTCCTTCAATATTCCAATTAATATTCCTCGTCAATCTCGAAGATTGCTGGAGAGCGAGCACGAAGATTCTGAGAAAGATCAGTACCCTTCTTGGTTCTCCGCAGCAGATAGAAAACTACTGGCAAGGCAACCGGCCAAAGGAAGGATGCCGCCACCCAATGCCGTGGTTGCCAAAGACGGGAGCGGACAGTATAAGACCATTGCAGCAGCTCTAGCCGCATATCCTAAAAACTTGAAAGGAAGGTACGTCATTTACGTAAAGGCAGGAATTTATGATGAATATATCACAATTCCAAAGGACCAAGAGAATGTGTTCATGTACGGAGACGGCCCGAGAAAGACGATCGTCACTGGACGTAAAAGTTTCAAGGATGGTGTCGCCACTTTCCAGACTGCTACCTTCAGTAAGTATTTATCAATTAATTGCAATTGCATGCAATATTTATATATAATACATATATATACTTATGATCCATGCATGGATTAAATATAATACTCCCTCCCTCCATCCAGAAATGGAACATACACGTGATATTCTATTTTGAATGGTTTAAGATCGAATGTCTAGTTTCTAAACTATTAAAAATTTTATTAAAAAAATTGATGATGTTATAATTTAATGAATTAAATCAAACTTTTTTATTAAAACAATATGAAGTCAAATTGATATATAAATACTTGCATTAATAATGCCGCAGGTGCAATCGGAAATGGTTTCATAGCCAAGTCCATGGGATTCCAAAACACAGCAGGGGCTGAAGGCCACCAAGCGGTCGCTCTCCGTGTTCAATCGGATATGGCTGTCTTCTACAACTGCAGAATGGACGGGTACCAAGACACCCTGTACGTCCAAGCACATCGTCAGTTCTACCGTAACTGTGTCATCTCCGGTACCATCGACTTTATATTTGGAGATTCAAATACCATCATTCAGAATTCTTTGATCATAGTGAGGAAACCACTGGACAACCAACAGAACACCGTAACAGCTCAGGGAAGAGCCACCGAGCGGGAGACCACCGGATTGGTCATCCAAAATTGCCGGATTGTCCCCGAGCAGAAACTGGAGCCCATCAGGTTCAAAATCCCCACATTCTTGGGACGCCCATGGAAGAAGTTCTCCACAACTGTTGTCATGGAATCTACCCTAGCAGATTTTATTCAACCCCAAGGATGGATGCCCTGGTCTGGCAACTTCGCTCTGGCTACCCTCTACTATGCAGAATATGCAAACCGCGGTCCTGGTGCCAATACTGCTAGAAGAGTCAAATGGAAGGGCTTTCATGTCATTACAGACAGGAACCAAGCTCTTAAGTTTACCGCTGCCCCTTTTATCCAAGCAAATCTGTGGCTCAAGTTTGCAAGTACACCCTACTTCCTGGGTCTATCCAGATAGATATATATAAATATATATATATATATATATATATATATATATATATAGACACACCTAGACGCCTCGGATCAAGATGAGAGGTGTAGACTCAACTAAATTAGAGATATTCAATTTCCTCAAATTAGTTGATGAGGATTTTTTTTTCTAAAAATAAAAAAAAAAATTGTGACCATTTTTCTATTTGTTTTTCATTTACCATAATAAAATTTTCTATCTGTTTATCTTAGAACTTTGTGTCATTCCTGAGGCTTACAAGTACATGTAATTTTATGAAGGTATAAAAGATGAGATTCACTAATCCTATAGCGGACTGAATCTTTCAAAGAAATTATTAATACTAGCTATACTAGTCAGCTGCCATGAATGGATAAATATCTCCAAGATCAGCAACCAAAGCATCTGGATCTTCATCTTCATCTTCTGGGGCAAAATAGGTGGGAAATGGAAGCAACAGGTTTCTTGAAAACGGAATCCTTTATGAACACAAAGTTTCCTTCAGCACCTGGAACCTGAAAGACATCAATAGCTTCATTCAAGGAACCATAAATAAGAAGTTGGCCCAGAGAAAAGTTTTATATACCCGTGTGTGTCCCAATTGCAGTAATTGACCAGACATTAGTAAACCTTTAGGAGTCTAATCTAACTACTTTCTAAGAGAAGACAAGCAGTTAAATTATGGCCAAGGTTAGTGTACCAAAAACTACGCAGAACAGGATTCAGACTCAGTATTTAACTGCTTTCTCTTACATAAGAAGTTGGCCCAGAGAAAAGTTTTATATACCCTTGTGTGTCCCAATTGCAGTAATTGACCAGACATTAGTAAACCTTTAGGAGTCTAATCTAACTACTTTCTAAGAGAAGACAAGCAGTTAAATTATGGCCAAGGTTAGTGTACCAAAACTAAGCAGAACAGGATTCAGACTCAGTATTTAACTGCTTTCTCTTACACCAGACAAACAATGGATTTAAGAAAAAGTTACCTGCCCTCTTAACCACATCAAATTCCTTGCAGGGTCAATCTTGTAAACCCAAACATTTTTTATTGTTCACTGCTTCCCACCCATGCGTCCAGGCATCTTTTTGCCTTTGAATACCTATTAGAAAAAAAAAATGTTAATACTTTCAACCATCACAGTCATTATGACTGAGAAAGAAAAATTAATATCTTTGAAAATTCGTTTAGAGTGTCAAAATTGACTGGAACATGATCCATCCCAGAATGTTCTGTATAGGCACTTAGAGAAAGTAAGGAGAAAGCCCCGGATGTTACAAATCAAAATGACAATTCACAAGCTTAAAATTTACAAGATGGCTCCTTTAAAATGATTATTTGATGTTAATGGCAAAAGATGATGGTAACTTTGGCAAATCTCCAAAAGCAGAATGCTAAGTCTCAAAACTCCCTAATGAAAAACTGTTCAAAATGCCAAAGTTTGTATGGGAGCATGCGATATTCTCAAACCATATTTATTTTCTAAATTTGGCATACTGACTCATTGACCACTCCTAAAATGCTATCTTATAACCATGAGAGAAAGCAATTATTTCTTATTGTACAGACATGGAACACATGTACAAAATAGAATGAATGACTGTGTGGACATGCATGCTTTATTTGTATATGTGCACATTAGATGGTCCTGCAACAGTCACATTTGGAAAATGATCAATTCAGTGCCTCTTTATGTACATCTTCATCAATTAGAATCAAGCCTAGACACAGAGTTAAAAGGTTTAAAATTAACATATGACAACCAATGTTTCTAAAAGTCTAAAAACCTTTTCATATGTTTAAATCTTAAAAGATGCTATGAAAGCAGTTCTATGTCTGCCCGTTTAAATCTTAAAAGATGCTATGAAAAGAGTTCTATGTCTTCCTGAGCTTTGAATCTAGAGTTAATCAATCATGGAGAACCTAGGTGTTCCTTTTTTTCTTTTTTTCTTTTTGTTTGGAGGGGAGCATAGCGTATCTTTGGCTTGCAATTAGGACAGTAATGGATGCACATTAAACAAATAGCTTATTACACTTGATGACAATTTTAGTAAATTGGAATAATCAACTAGCAGGTTATACTTGACCTCTCCCTACTTAATCTATCACATATTTATGATGCTTTAGTTTGACAGCAATATGTTATTCACAATTTACAATCACATGGGAGCAGCTGTGATATGAGATATACCAATTTTGACCTTGAGAACCGACCAAGTGTTCAGAAAGGGGCAACAAAAACACGAGAAATTGGAAGAGCCAGAACATAAGAATACAACTTCAACTTTGAACTGGAGCTTATTGGGTTTCAAAATTCATGGTAACGAGTAATTGAAAGAGCCAGTTCAAAAATAATTACAGAAACTGAAACTTTAGAAGTGGCACTTCTGATGTTTCACAACCATGCGCAGAAATGAAAGCCAAATTTAGAAACCATAAAGTTGACATTAAAAATCAATGAATTGCGTTTTAAGAATGCTAAAACATACCTTTCCCGGGGCATCCCTTTGACCGGTTGAACCAATAATTCAGTGTGATAATGATGCACCATGAGATGCAGGCATACCTTTAAAACCCCATCTTTTCATCCCACCCTATATAGATGCAAAGAGACACACTAAGATTAACAGAGCATACATTTTATTATAACAAGGAGACAATGGCAATTCCAAAATTAGTGCATGTTTATGATTGTTGGCCATGTCAAAAAGGTTCTGAATCACAAGGACAACATTAATAAGTACATTGAAGTCCATGTAAGCAATAGGGTACTTCATTATATGAGAAAATTTCTATCTTGTCATGATAAAATGGGAGATGCACCTCTTGATAGAAAATGCATACGCTAATCATTACAAGTATAAAAAAGTCCGAGAAATTCCAGAGCCAATATCTCCACTTCTTCAGTGAAAATGTAAAGTCACTGATGAAAATATAATACTCTAGGCAGTAATAAGATGAATCTTCCAACTCAATGGTTAACAAAACATTTTCGGAAGACGCTGTTATATATGGATGAAAAGTAAAATTTGGCTAACCTGAAACCCTTTCCCCCTTGTAATTCCGGTGACATCCACAAATTGTCGGGGAACAAAATGGCGAACTTCAATAGAGGTACCAACAGGGAGCAACGCATCCTCCGTAACAGGGAACTTCTTCAACTTCCTCTTCATTGGGACACCTTGAGCTCTAACCCACCTCAGGCTTGGTCAAATGTTTCTCCTTTTTGTGACCGCATCCAATCTAACCAACCGGAACGAATTAGATACAGGAAAAGGATTAGAGGATTGAAGTTTACAGGAAAATGATTAGACAGTAGAAACCTCAAGAGCATTGATGCCTTCTTTCTCCGGGGTTTTCACTTGAGAGACAATATTATCATCCATATGGAGATTGGTAATTGGAATCCTAGCAACCCATTTGTCCCAGACAGCAGTCATTCAGCATTTAACTGCGATGGCACCGGTGCGTTTTGAACTGGGGGTCATGACCCCAGGCCTAGCTTCAATGATACGAGAGGAGATTTCTAATGCATTCACAATAAATAATCTGACGTGTATTGGGGTTCCAAGGGAGACAGAGAGCAGCCGAAAACGAGAAAGGAGGCCTCTGGCCGTGGCCGACATGTATACCGGTGGCGAAAAAGATGAACGGAGGACGGTCTATCTGAAATCTTTTTTTGACTAGCTTATACTACGGGTAAAAGTGACCTGAATGGACATCTGCAAGACGAATTCCTGACGGAGAAGTAGATAAATAGTTGGTGACATTAGCAGCTCGATCAGACCAGCAATGGAGAGAGGAAGGGGAATTCAGGAGTTGTGTTCACTGTTCAGGGTTTTAGGAGCGTTTTTTAGTTCAGAGGAGAGAGGGTAAGAAGTATTTGTGCAGAGATTTCGTGAGTAAAAACTGGCCCGCTCTAGTCTCCGGTCCAGTCATACAATTTTCCAGCCTAATTCGGATTCCTTTGGTCTGGACCGGCCCAATGGACTATCAATACAAAAAACACCACTGACTTGGATAAATGCTAAACTGTGCACGCCGGAGTCCGGACTCTGGCCATTCATCGGAATCTAGGGAGTCTTCAAAAGATTTTGTCTGAAATTCATTTCTTCCGTTAATGGAGTTTAAATCTTACTACTTGGAAGCATTCTTGAAGAACTGCAGACGATAACAAGTTACAAAAGAGAAAAAAATGAAGGCCATTCATTTACATTACCAATTGCTCGCGAGAATCGAGTATTCCCCAAAAATTACTTCTTCTCCTGCTCTAAAATCAAATAAATCCATTTGCAGCAAAATTCTATTGCCTAATTGTTCTTCTTCCTCCTCTCCCGTAGTTGCCGCGCCAGAGCAGCCTGGAGGGAAGAGGGTAGTGGAGCTCGTATCTGCTTTTAATGAGCTCACCGAAAGAATGAAGCTCGGTGAATTCTCCACAACCTCCTTTCGCTTGCTTTTCAAAGCTCTCAAGCTTGCCATTCCTATTCTTCAGGCCCTTCCCCCCTCACCTGATGGCCGCTCCCCGCTCTCCAGAGCCCTCTCCGTTGCCGTCATCCTCGCCGACCTTCAGGTACCCACACTAATTTTTCTCCCCTCAATTTATGTAAAGTGATTAAAATCAACCCCTCTCTAAAGAAATATTTCTTGATATATGAGCTCTAGCGTCTTATCTTAACCCAAAGGTTCCAACTTGACTCAATTGATCACCTCATTGTGGATTTATTCAACCCTTTTTGAGCTTCAGCAAGAAATGATTTTTTTTTTCTTCTCTCTTATATATAACTAATTTTACGTCGTTGTTAAAGAACTCCAGCCTCCTCCAGGGGCACTTGCTGTCTTTTAAGTTTGTTCGAGTGAGGAGAGAGCTAATACTAAAAGTTGGTGTCACAACAGATGGATGCTGAAGTTGTTTCCGCTGGTATTCTAAGAGAATTACTAGAGGTAGGTGCGATATCCCTTTTTCAAGTGAGGAATCGGATTGGTGTAAGTACAGCACACTTGCTGCATGAAAGCTTGCGTCTGAAGAATATTTCTTCCAGAATTGAACTACTTGACGATGAATGTGCTACCGCATTGAGGAAATTCTGCCTCACGTACTATGATGCCAGGGCTTTAGTTTTAGACCTTGCTCTTAAACTTGATAAAATGAGGCACCTTGACACCCTTCCCAGATACCAGCAGCAACTGATTTCTCTTGAGGTAATGAAAATACATGCACCTTTAGCACATGCTCTTGCAACCAATCATTTATCGCTTGAACTTGAGGATTTGTCCTTCAGATACTTGTTTCCTTATTCATACCTTTACATTGATACATGGTTGAGAAGCCATGAAACTGGAAGTAAGCCTCTTATACATGTTTACGAGGATCAGCTGCTTCAGTCACTATGGTCTGATCTAACGTTAATGGAAATGGTAGATGATATCTCTGTTAAAGGTCGTTACAAGAGCCGGTATAGCACCATGAAGAAACTTTTGAAAGATGGCCGGAAACCTGAAGAAGTTAATGACATCTTAGGTCTGAGAGTTATACTTGCTCCTTCTGTCATTAACTCTTCAGAGGTTGGAGAAAAAGCATGTTACCGAGTTCGTGAAATTATTCAGTCCATATGGAAAGAAATTCCAAGTCGTTCAAAAGATTATATTGCCATGCCAAAGGCAAATGGGTACAAGAGCTTGCATATGGCAGTTGATATCAGTGATGAGTCGCATGACTGCAGGAGTAGACCACTTATGGAAATCCAAATACGGACAGCTGAGATGGATATGTTGGCAGGTGATGGAACAGCATCCCATGCATTGTACAAGAGTGGTCTTACCGATCCTGAAGAGGTTAGTAGGAACCATGGTAAAAAGGACCAGATACATTACTTGTTTACAACAATCCATGCTAAACCTTACCCTCCACATATTTTTCTGATAGAAAGTCACATATAAAACGTTCTGCTATGTGCCTTAATCACTTATTTGTTTTGAGTTTGGCTTGACCTTACAATCTTTGCTCTATGACATTAATATATTGACTACCCATAGTTTTAATGCTTTAGAGTTATGCTAGTTATCACAGTTCTTATGAATCTAGATCTCTTGTTATTCCTAGATGGCCCCATTTATGTAAACGACAGCAAAAAAAAGGGGCAAGAGGAATATCTGTATATATATGATTTAGGTTTTTCTTTTTCTTTCACTCAGTTTCTCTTGCTGCCTGATCATATAAGAATATTTGATAATTAGTGCTGATATGTTCATACATATTTACTCTCTTCAATGAAGTTCAGATTTTACCTGATGTCTTGATTAAGCAAGTGCTAAAGTGCTTCCTCTTTTCCTTTTTCTTCTCTCCTTTCTTGGTGCTGGGGGGCTTGATACGCAGGCAAAGCGTGTGAAGGCAATTATGTTAGCTGCAGCTGAACTCGCAGCTTTGCGCCTGCAAGATCTACCTTCTGGAAATCAAAGAACTCCTGCAATGGATCAGAGAGATCGAGTTTTTCTTCTTCTCGACAAGAATGGAGATGGAAAAATCAGCATTGAGGAACTTATGGAAGTAATGGAAGAGTTGGGTGCCCAAGGAGAAGATGCTCGAGAAATGATGCAGCTTCTGGACTCAAATAGCGATGGTTCTTTAAGCTCAGACGAATTCAGTTTATTCCAGAAACAGGTGTGGATGTTGAATTAAAAGTATCACCTTGGTCGCTCTACTCCATGCTTCTTGAGACCATGCCATGAATGTTAAGTGCATTTTACATTAGTTTTTCGGGTTTAGAGCAGAAATAAACTTAAATATATACCAATATTATGATACAGTTTAACTAATTGCCCGGAGCTTATTTGCATTGATTAGATCCCTGATGTGCATTTGATGTCTGTTCATATTCTCTCCTCTTACTGTGTATATTGTGTGGTTGACTTTGCATGATCTCACTTGTTGAGCATGAAATTATAGTTCTGACATGCAATCTTTGCCCCTTCTGTAATGTGCCAGAAGACATGTAAGCAGGCAATGAGTTTCAACTTACATGAAGAGTATTTTTGTGGTGTGATAAAATAAGACACTATTATTCTGCATCTTGTTTTCCGTACAGTATTAAACAGAAATTAGCATTTGTATCCCCTTGTAGGTTGAACTGATGCGTAGTTTAGAAGATAAAGATGATCAGTACAAGACCTTGCTGGATGCAAAGCTTCAGATATGGGATAATAGTATATGATTCAGGCACATGGTTATGACCTTTTGTACATAGAGAAGCTCAAGACTGATGCCGTAGGAGTGGTTTTCAGAATACAACAGCGTTACTTACTGAAGGGTATCCAGAAATCCATATTACAGCATGAAAAGAACAATTCGAATTCAGCACCCTTTAGAAAGAGGTTGGTGTTTTCTCTCCCCCCGCCCCTCCACCCCCCACCAATGTACTAGTTTCCAGGCAAGTACATAAAGACGTTAGTGCAAGATATATAGAGATTCCACTACCCATGCCAGAAGGGTTTTAATAAAATGGGTTCATATGATGCGCTCTTTTGTCTTGCCTTGTTCTACTGCAACTTTGTAACTGTATACCTGATCATCATGTCAACCAGGGTGTGTGTGTTGAATCTTGTAATTGAATCCCAAATAATTTTAGATCACGAAGGCAGAAGCCTAGCATGGACGGCTAACTAGCAAGAGCAAGGAAACACGCACCAAGAGGAAACTAAGCTGCTCGAGAAGGTAGCTTTGGAAACTGCCT
>JAOXNR010000032.1:16435981-16447634 GCA_028571225.1 Parsonsia alboflavescens | reverse complement strand
ATGTTTTTTAAAATATACCAACCATTAGTAGCACGTGACTTGATTTGAGAATGGTTGGAGAAGGGTTGTTTAGACTGTTACAGCAATTCATAAATTTATGAAGATCTATAATGGTTGAGAAAAAATACGTGGGATTATTATATATGTTTTTGCTTAAACTTAAGGGACCAAAAAGGTGAAAAGAATTTTTTAAATGACATATTTGCCCTCACATGCTGGGCATGTGACCTGCTCCACCTTAAAAATGGTTGGAGAAAGGTTGTGTGGATTATTATAACAGGTCGTAAAATCTCGTGAGATCGTTATGATTAAAAAAAAAAAAACTTTTGAAATCATTTTATAATTTATTCTAAACTAATTGATCATATTGATGAAAAACTCTTTTACCTTCTATGCTAGGCATGTGACCTGCTCCACCTTAAAAATGATTGGAGAAAGGTTGTGCGGATTATTATAACAGGGAGTAAAATCACGTGAGATCATTATGATAAAAAAAAAAAAACTTTTGAAATCATTTTATAATTTATTCTGAACCCGTGGATCATATTGATGAAAAACTCTTTTCTTCTTCTATGCAGTATCAAGCCGTCTAGTTGAATGCCTAATTAAAAGCTAAAAAGATTGAATCCATTATTTGCCTTCTTCATGTGCAAATGCCAAGCCACAAATGAAATTGTCACTGAAACCATGAAACATGAAGAAACCTGGAAATATGAAATTGTTAGGTAGCTGAACATGGACCTTAAAAAAAAAAAAGAAAAAAAAGAAGGTATTTTCTTAGGTAAATGATAAAAAAAAAAATCAGAAATTAAGGAGGAAAGACCACTATAATAATAGTGAAAAAGATATTTAAACAAAAGAAATATAGACAAGATAATTATCTCATATATACAATTGTTACAATTTCATGTGTATCTTCAGAAAGCGAAGATGGATTGCAACGCTTTTAGTCATAAAGCGGAGCTAGGAAAATCAAGATAGCCGCTCAGTCATTTTCGGCTGTTACCAAGAATCTGGTATAGATTCAACAAAAATACACTTTACATACTCAGCTTCCTCTTGAATCTCTTCAGAACTGAGTATGTAAAGTGTCTTTTTGTGTCAAAGGTGTGTTTTTTAGCTCACATTTCTCTGCGTTTCACTTATCTTCTTCTAGCTCTTTTGCTTTCCAAAATTGCAATCTATTCTGTTTGGTAAAAAGAACTAGCTCTATGCACTTCTTAACAAACTTAAACTAGCTAGTTTGAGCAGTTATCAATGGTTTCTATCTTCCATTCCCCTTCTGTACCATTCTACTTATATATCGATTAACGGATCCAGCATTTTGATTTTGTTTCTTTCTATTTGGTGAGTTCTAGCCATTGTTTGAGTTTGATGGGTTATTGAAAATATGAAGATTCAAAAACTGGGTCTTGTTGATTTTCATATTTCTCAGCTGGGAACTGCCCAAGACCTGAAGGTTCAATTGGATTATCCTTAATGTTGATGTATAAAGCTTAGTTTTAAGTTGTGGCATCAAAAAGTAGGAATGAAGAAGTGGACTGGAGGTGCTTTAATTTTAGGCCTTGCTTTGGTTCTAATTATTAGTTATAGCTTTGTTGGAAAGCCTCCACAAAAGCAATCAGCATATGAATTTTTCCACGGTCATCCTGCTGAGGAGGATCATCCAGAAGGTAAGGGCAGTCAGCAGAATGTCGAATCTTCTGAGATAGACGTGATAAAGATACTTTCTTTCAAGAAAAAGCCTAATCTTGTTGACTATGAAGGGCTCAGTCTGTTGTATGACTTGGGGAAGTTTTCCGAAGAGGAGTCCAAAGCATTGGATGTATGGGCTCGAATGCGTCAAATACTGTCTAGGTCAGATGCACTGCCTGAAACATCCCAGGGCATCAAAGAGGCTGCTGCAGCATGGAAACAGTTGTTGCCAATAATTGAGGAAAGTAAGGCCTCGAAGCTCAATGATACTGGGAAAGAAAAATATTGTCCTTACTATGTTATTGCATTGAATGACACTAAAACAAGGAATTTGAATACTCTCAAAATTCCTTGCGGTTTAGTAGCGGATTCTTCTATTACTGTGATTGGCATACCTAATGCTCAAGAAGGCAGTTTTCAAATAGAACTTCTCGGAGTGCGACTGCCAAATGGGCCAGTGGCTCCTCTTGTTTTGCATTACAATGTCTGTTTACCAGGAGAGAACCTGACTAAGGAGCCCTTTATCATTCAGAACTCATGGACTCAGCAATCTGGGTGGGGAAAGGAGGAAAGATGCCCTGATCGTGGCTTGAACAACTTCGTAAAAGGTTACCTGATTGATTTCGTTAAAATTTTACTTCCAAGATTTTTCCCTTTTTTTCTTTTTTGGAGTGGTTGTTATCTGATGTCTGTGGTATGGTTATGTGAAGTCATCATTAAAGTAACAATAATTTATTCAAAAAGGTACTTTCATTACCTGATTTGGTGTCTTCATTGTGATTTTGGAAATGCTTACAGTCTAGTCTATATATCATGGAGTTTTACATGGAAGTTCGGCTGATATAATTTCTTTTTAGTTGATATGGCTATATGTCTTACCTGAAGCGAGGTAGACAGTAAGACATTTTTGTATTTAGTTTCTTGCAATATTTGACAGCAAATCTTCTGGTGCTTTCTAGAAATGCTTCAGTAAATCTTCTTCAAATTATGCTATATTTGGTCATCCTTATCTCTATATTGTTCTTAAGTAATTGAATATGTCTTCTTTCAGTTGATGGGTTGACAAAATGTAATGCACAAAACATCAGAGACACTATGCCAGAGAATCTAAAAAATACCAGTCATCCTATGAGTGACAAATTTACCAATGTCTCTAATGGGGATGCACATCTAAGTGTCAATTTCCCTTTTGCTGAAGGTATCCCATTTACTGCCTCAGTGTGGGCTGGTGTGGAAGGATTCCATGTGACCGTGAATGGAAGGCATGAAACATCTTTTGCATATAGAGAGGTGACTGCAAGTAATTTAGAATAGTTTGACTGATCTTTCAGAAAATAAGCCAGAAAAGAGTGATTACTCCTTTGTGTATTTTCTCCTAAAGTGCAGAAACTTGACCCATCGTTGGTTGGTGAAGTAAAGCTGAAAGGTGGCTTGAGCATAATTTCTATTGTCACAAAAGGATTACCTACTTCCGAAGATCTGAGTGTGGACATTGACATTGGGCTCCTCAAAGCTCCAACACTTTTGAGGAAAAGGCTTGCATTGCTGATTGGTGTTTTCTCGACTGCAAATAATTTTGAGAGGCGCACGGCACTGAGAAGATCGTGGATGCAATATAATGCTGTACACAGAGGGGATGTGGCAGTCCGCTTCTTCATTGGTCTTGTGAGTAATTGAACACTGATTTACTTTATCCTTTGTGTACACTATCTGATAGAGTTCTTGCATTTGCATTTGCTAATATTAACAAAGAGTAAATACTATTGTTACTACCTTGATGGTACCTGGTTCAAACTTGCCATTAGTTCATGTGTTCTGTTTTTACTGTTAACATTTCTGTCCACCAAAATTTTGATGTCTAAGTTATTGTATTATGTGAATAAATACTTGCAGCATAAGAATGAGCAAGTTAATTCCGAGCTATGGAGAGAAGCTCAAGCATATGGAGATATCCAGTTGATGCCCTTTGTTGATGATTATAGCTTGCTCACCTTGAAAACAATTGCAATTTGCATCCTAGGGGTAAGCATGTTAACCTCTCACCAAAGAGAGATTTCCCATGGCCAATGTTTCTTTGCATTGACATACTTCCCAATGGAAAAAATTTTCAGATAGAAATCCTCCCTGCTAAATATATCATGAAAACAGATGACGATGCTTTTGTAAGGATTGATGAAGTTCTATCAAGTCTGAAGGAAAAAGCTTCCAATAGCCTTGTCTATGGTCAAATATCTTTTGAATCAGCCCCTCATCGCAATAAAGACAACAAGTGGTACATCAGTCCAGAGGTATTCATACTTCGGATAATCATGTTCTCCTTTTTAAAACTTGAATTGGTAGCTGCCTTAAATTATGACTTCATCTAAAGATAAATAAATCCTCTTGTACAGGAATGGCCACACTCCTCATACCCTCCGTGGCCCCATGGTCCAGGATATATAATTTCGAGAGACATAGCAAAATATATCGTTCAAGGACATCAACAGAGGAAGCTCATGGTAAGAATCATCTATCTTTTCAAGCATCCATCTTGATAGTGTTTGGTGAATTCTGAGAGCCTTTTTTGCATATTCTGATACATGTATATATGAAAAGGTTTCTCTCTCCACACCATTTTGATAAATGAATTCTGAATGTTGTTTTGCATCGATCATTGGTCAGCTCTTCAAACTAGAAGATGTTGCTCTTGGGATATGGGTTGAGCAATTTAAGAGAGACGATCACAAAGTAGATTATATAAGTGACGATAGATTCAACATTGCTGGTTGCGAATCAAACTACATTCTTGCCCATTACCAGAGTCCAAGAAATGTCTTATGCCTGTGGGAGAAACTGCAGAAAGATCACGAGCCTGAGTGCTGTGAGTGAGAAACATCACCACACAAGCTCTGCTTTGGTAAATTGTATGTGCATTCACCCTTTGTCCAACCGAACCACAAAATCCTTCAAGATCACATGGGTTGATTGTTTCATTATGTTATTCAATTGATTGATTTACAGATAACACTGAGTTGTACATGCTGAAGATTTTAACTTTATTGATGAAGAAGTGGTTCTGAATGATTTTGTGGAATTCGAAGCTGGATTCTTGATTTTGTAATGTTTATCCAACAAGTTTTGTTTCTTCTTGGAAAGCATACGAGAATGAGGCATCACCCCTGAATTAAAAGTAAATATAAATGGGGCAGAGCCAGTATTTGACCGATTAAGATTGTTTTTGTAGAAAACATTGCTCCATTGAATTTGATTCATCCTCACACTTTGAAAATGGCTATGTACTTTGGTTCTTTGGCTTGAGTTATATAATTGGCTGTTAGGTAATAACCATATTAATGTCAAAATTGACTAGAGGAAATTACACGTGCATGAATCAGCCTACGGCAACTGGAAAGTGTTGCTTGTTTCGATGACATCCAATACCATGAAGTTCCTTGCAAGCAAGACTTCTGGCGACCTTTTCCTCCATTTGTTTATTGTCTGTCTTTGTCTTCTTGTTGACATGAAAAGTTTGCATTTTTGAGGCATTCCATTCAATTCCAAATAACCTGAATCTAACCTCATACTGGATCTATGAGCAATCAAACCCGTTACCATCCTGTAAGCCACGTATGTCACTTGTGTCCTGATTGAATTTTTCTTGAAGTTTGATGGTAATAACAAGAATCAACCCAATGGAAAGGCAACTCAAATGGGATCCAACCCCCCTCCCTCGCCCCCACCCCACATCAACCTTCCACGCCACACGTCACGCAAAGGCTCTTTTCAAGAAATCCCCTTTCAAAAAATTTACAACGAGATGAAAATTTACATCAATCCAATCTTTGTTCTCCAGTGGGATCCCATTATTGACTTGAACAGATGCAGGGGATATTCCAACCCTGTTGCCAAACAAGAATCCATGTGCTTCCATGGATAAGGTTTGCTTTTAATTTTAGGGGAGAAAAAAGAAACATTATTTGGAAGGAATACTTGAGAAGGAAGCTGCTAAAGGGATCAAGGATATGCTTCCTTCCTAGAGAATTAATTTTTTGTTCGTCATCCAATCAAAACAAGGAAGCATACAGACAAAAGTTGTGGGGTGAATTCATATGGCAGTGTTTGGTGACTAGATTTTGCATTAGCCACACGCAATAGTCTTTCTTCACCTAGTGCTACACTTTTCTTTACAAATTAACCATATGCCTTAACATTATTTTAATATATGAAGAGAGGATCCGAAGTTTCTTTAACCTTCTCTCTTAATTGAAAAGTAACCGTTATACATCAAATACTTTTTTTCCCCCCTATCTTTTCCTTTTTTTCTTTTTTTCTTTTTTTTTTTTACATTCACCCCACCCCTCTTAACCCTCCCTATACTTCTCTACTTTAGGATCAACGGTGACATCCCACTTATTTTCGAAGTGCTTTTTTGGAATTTGAAACCTTTCGATCCCAAGTCTTACTGCTTACCACTAAATTAGAAAAACTTGACCTTCTATTTCTTGCTTAAAAACTAAATTGTATTTCCCTCGGTTCGGAAATGAATGTTTTATATTTTATTTTGGATTGTTCGGAATTGCATGTTCTATTTTTTAAACTAGTAAAAAATTTATTAAGAAAATTGATAATATAATGAATTAACGAATTAAGTCAAACTTTTTTTTATTAAAATATGTGTAAATTAAAATGAAACATTTAATTTTAAATGGAAAAAGTATCGTGTTTAAAATGCTTGTATATTCAACTGATCAACTATATAATTAATATACATTGAAAGATTCCATATGATACTCCGGTATTCATTGTTACATTCTCTCTCTCTCTTTCTATGTATATTTACTTAAAGTGTCCAACATATGCTTCTAGTTTGGTTGGTTTTATTGATAAAAGTTTGACTAAGACAATAAAAGCATGAATTGTTTTCTCCCCAAATATTAAATGTGGGGAAGTTTCTCTTAGATGTCCTTTTTTTATTATTATTTTTTTATTTTTATCCAATGTCCATGATATGGAATTATTTGACATGGTTGAATCCTCTAGTGGTTTTACCTATATTGTTTTTCTTTTTTTGACCTATAAAATACTATGATATTTAAAATAAAAAAATATTTTACAAATTTTGAATTAAATTGTAAGTTGAATAATGAATTATATTTTTAATCACTATTTATAAATCATTTGAATCAATTTTTTTTAATTAAATATAAATCTTTATTCTTAGTTTATTATGTATCTTACTGTTTTTTTCCCTATTATATTATCCTTATCTCTTTCTTTCTAAATAAATAAATCAATATTGTATTAAAATAAAAATAATAGGAGGATTACAAATTAACATATGTATACCTACTTATTAAAGAATCTTAGCTGAAATCGTAGCTCTATCTATGTAAATATCAAATCTAGATAAGATTGTATAAACAGATTATTACTACACCAGCTATATGAAAAATAATATGTCATAGTGAGGAAAAGCCGATACTTCCCATTACTAGCACAAGTTATGATCTATTTGGGTGAGGTAAATCTCTCATCGGAAAATATCCACCTATATTGAGATAGTAGTAAATGTAACCAAATTTTCACATTATCGAAGTAATTCCTTAGCACATGTAATTTGGTTTCTTATTTGCCAAATGTCTTCTAGATTCCTCATCTCTTTCTTTTTACTAATCAAGGTTTTTAGTCGGATTAGAAAGAGATAAAAAGAAAAATTATTATTATTTTAATTTTGATAAAAGGCTTATATAATACCACTTGAGGAGTACTACTTTGGTGTGGTTAATGCTGCACAATAGGGAAGAAAAAGTTAAAAAGGGTAGCCGACTTAGAAAAGAAACGCGGAGCTTTTACTAATTAAGAGAAAAAGAAAAAAAAAAAAACCGGTATTTCGGTTTATATATAAGAGGAGTGCCTCTTCCGTCTTTCAGTTTTCGTCTTCCAACGAATTACAGACATTCCAAAACCCTAGCGTCTCGTACTTTCTTTCTCTCTCTAGAATCCTATTCCTCTCTATCTTTGTGCATTCCGTCCAAGTTTCTGAATTATCCCTCTTATTCGAATTGTTTTTGTGTCGCAAGAATTGGATTAATTTCAAAGAATGGTTGCGGAAGCAGCAGCAGCAGGAATATTGTTTCAGCAAAGCGTTTCCGTTCAGTATCAACTTCGAGTTTCGCCATCTCCCATGGAAATTGGGTCCCCTGCAGCATCTGTTCTTTCTATGTCTCCGACGGCTGCGATCTTTCACCCGTCTGAATCCGCTGTTTCCTTTGAAATCTCCCGTTCTGAATCAGTATGTGGCTTAATTCCTTTTTTTCTTGGTTTAATTCTAGTTCTGGTGCTGCTTTTCTTTATTTTTAGTTAGCCCCTGAAGATTTGTTTTCACTTGTTTTGCGAAGTTTGTTGTTGATTGAGATTAGATTTACTTATCTTTCCTCATCTTCCCTTTGGTTAATTTCTTATCAACCTTATTTTTCTTGATTTTTATGTCTATCCCAAGGTTTTGTAAGATGCAATCTTTTGTTGGGTATAAATCTTTTTAATTAAACAGGACTCTTCGACTGGTGTCTGTATTATCCCTTCTACTCCTAATAAAGACCAGGTTTGAGCATTAGAACATGAAATTTTTTAGCTCCTTAATGAGCTGATGACTAGGAATTTCATTAAAAGTGTTTTCTTTTCAACGATGTAACTATAAATTTAATGCGTTCTCCGTAACTCCCCCTCCTCCCCCCCACACACACACACTCCGCGGACAAAAAAAACAAGAAAACAAAATTTGTCTTCTGTTTTGCTGTTACCGTTAAATCCATTGTGTCATGTTCCTGGATCTGGTTCCCTTGCGCTCAAAAAATTGAGTCTTTGTACTATCTTCAGTCCTTGATGTTGTGATTTTGTCTCATTTGATTTTGTGTTTTGCAGCTTTTTGAGTATTAAGTCTTGATGAACATTGAACATTTTTGCATAGAAAGTTGTGAATTAAATATTGGTCCTTCTATTAAAAAAGAAAATTAGCAGTACTGTTATCCATAAATAAGTTTTAAATCTATTGAATTGTTCTTGATTTTAACCTGAAATTATTTATTGGTCTTCAGGCTGTGAAGTGCTCAACTAGTATCCGAAGCACTGAATTTGTTGACTCCACTAGGAATTCTAAGTGTCTTCTAAGCATTCGTTCGGGAAGCCACACAGACCAGGGTCCACGTGCAGCAAATGAAGATGAACATATTCGGATTGATGATCTTTCTGCACATTTGGGTCCCCTGTATCAATGGCCTGTGCCGAGTTCATTCTATGCTGTTTTCGATGGTCACGGTGGCTGTGATGCGGCAGCTTATGTTAAGAAAAATGCAATAAGATTTTTCTTTGAAGATGCTGATCTGCCAGAGAAAAGAGATATTGATGAAGCATTCTTGGAAGAATTAGTGTGTTCTTGCCGCAGGTCATTTTTACATGTGGATCAAGCCTTGGCTGATGACTGTAGTATTGATGCTTATTGTGGAACGACAGCAATAACAGCCCTTATACTCGGCAGGCATCTGCTTATTGCAAATGCCGGTGATTGCCGTGCTGTTCTGTGTAGGAAAGGGGTTGCAGTCCAAATGTCTGAAGATCATAGACCCTCTTATCTACCTGAACGGAAAAGGGTTGAAGAGTTGGGAGGAGTTATTGAGTATGGATATTTAAATGGTGAACTTGCTGTCACTCGAGCACTTGGAGACTGGTACATGAAGCTTCCTGATGGGTCTGCATCTCCTCTAACTGCAGAACCAGAGGTTAAGCGCTTTTTGTTGACAGAGGATGATGAGTTCCTAATAATTGGTTGCGATGGGCTCTGGGATGTGATGTCAAACCAAGATGCTGTAAGCCTAGTCCGACATGAGCTTAGGCAGCATGATGATCCACAGCAATGTGCAAAGGAACTCGTGAATCAAGCACTCAAGCGGGACACAGATGACAACCTCACAGCACTTGTTGTGTGCTTCACTTCACCGGTTTGTAAAGATTCAGTTCCTTCTCAAAGGCCAAGATTGAGGTTCTCTGAGGATGCCCGGAGAAGGTTACGTAGCATGTTAGAAGGCAACTGAGTGTACATTTACTAGATCCTTCTTGCATGAGAAAAGCTTGACAATAAGATTGTTCACTCAAAAAGTGTAAATAGAATTATTTTTTGAGGAAACCATTGTTAAAGTCTGTTTCTGGCTGCTTCAGATTATTGAGAAAAAGCAGCCAGCAGTTTTGTGCAGTATAATATATTATGGAGATGGTGGTGTTACATTATGTCATTTCTTAGTTTGAAAGTGTTTAATATCCGATTCCTGGAGTAATTCATATAATTCGCAGTTATCCTCCGTCCAATTTGTTTGTCTATGTTTCATTATTCCTTCTTGTTGATAGGGCAGCCATTGATATGTGATATGATATTTTGAGGTGAAGGGAGGAACACTGATTGATATTCAGCTGTTCTCCGCCAAAGATAGAGGGGTAGGGTGTGTATGGACACAATTTTCTGGACTGGACTGGAGACCTGGATTTGTTTGGAATGATCTGTTTCTATTCTCTACCCTTCCCAGGTCCTAAATAAAGGATGCCAACCCATGTCATGCTTGAATGAATACAAATGTAAACAAATTCAGAGCTCTACACCAGCTCATCCGTGACCTCATGTAATGAAACTTCGATTCTCCCCAGTATTTTATTTTCTTATTTTATTATGTCTTTTTACTTTTTTATTTTTCGAGAAACTTTTAATCCTTTAATTGTGTCGTTAATAATTACTAAATATATGAATTAAAACTTCATAATTAGTTTAGAAAACGAACATAAAAGGAAGAAAAGAAAATAAAGAGAGAGAAAAAAGGAAGAAAATCCACGTCCTTTGATAAATAAATAAATAAATATACACGAATTTATTATGGGTAAATAAATAAATAAATAAATATATATATATACACGAATTTACTATTGCACGCTCCAATCGTTACCGTGACGGAATTCTTACTCTGTTTGGTTGGCTGCATGAGCACTGTAACAAGAATTTCGTTACGATAACGGTTGGAGCGCACATTAAGGAGGCGCTTATTCAGAACGTGCCTTAGTAAAACCGTATATATACTTAAACAGTCGTTCCACTAATGATATACACATTATGCACATAATAGAATTTTTATATATATATATATATATATATATATATATTTATACGCACACGTATATATAAAACCCACACTTCCAATTTGATGTGCGTAATTTGATTCACAGTAAAAGAGCCCAGAAAAGAGAAATGGCAATGGCTACCATCGCTAGACGAAAGGCCGCGACTATTCTATTATCGAAGAATCTTTATAGCAATTCAAGTGGTTTGAAGTACTCCTTCTTTCTGGGCAGTCGAGGTTTCGCCGCAGCATCCGAAGAAAACGATGTTGTGGTCATCGGAGGTGGCCCAGGCGGCTATGTGGCTGCCATCAAGGCTGCGCAGCTCGGTCTCAAGACTACCTGCATCGAGAAGCGTGGAACCCTCGGTGGTACTTGCCTTAACGTCGGATGTATTCCTTCTAAGGTACAGTGATTTTTAGGTTCTTTTCTTTTGGGATTTGGCAGATCTGTTTAGGGGTTCTTGTTACTTTATTTGGTCAATCGTTTGTGTTATTCTGCTTCGCGTTTGATTCGGAATTGTTACGTGGGAACCTTTGTGTTCTAGTTGTTCCTTGTTTCTCAAAGTTGGAATTTTTTCGTTATGTGTCTTTCGAAGCTGAATTCAGATTGATCAAGGTTTGTGCTGCTGAATAGATATTGGATTAATCTAGGGTCATCCCGAAGGCAGCACCTTCATGGATGAATGCCAGGGTTGATTGAGAACTTCGTTTTCCTCAAAAGATTAGCCATTGAAATCTTGAATGATTTACTTTGCTCTTCAAAGTTCTAATGTTTTTGAACCTCGGATTTTGCAGGATTTTGAATTGTTCATATCTAGTTTTAC
>JAOXNR010000032.1:16396931-16414803 GCA_028571225.1 Parsonsia alboflavescens | reverse complement strand
TTCAAAGATGCAAACTGGGTAGAAAACTTCGATGATAGTAAGAGCACTTATGTAGGATGTTTCTACCTTGGAAAAAATCTATTTTCTAGAAACAGTAGGAATAAGAAATCAATCTCATTATATAAAATTATAGTTGAAATGTGTTTCAACACTTAGGAGACTATTTCCAATCCAAGATCCAGATACAGCTGGATAATTTATTTCAGACTACCATTAACAACCCCAACAAATTATTATATTCTTGTTAAATCTTGCAATGCCATCAACTGGTTTATTGTCATTGCCAAAGTATCATGAACAAACACAAAATACTTAGCCACCGATAAATGAGGGCTTAAGTTAACGAACTAAGACATGAAAATCCATTAGCCCAAGCCCCATTCTATACCAAGTAGTCATCAACAACTTAATTCTTTCATAAAAGACATATCAGTGATTCGTTGTTATTTGTTAATCAGTCTTTCACATCTAATCCACTTCTCAATGTTAGCAAACTTCAAGATCATTATCAATGAGAACTATGCCTACAAGGGCACTTCTTTACTGTTACATTAAATTCATTATTGAAGACCATTGTAAATGAAAACATCAGCAGCTGCTGAAAATTTTTTTTGCAACTATTTCTTGATCATTGATTTGTACTTAAGTTTTAACCAAAAATAGAAATAAACTTTGAAATGTCAAGAGGAATTCATAGGTGAGAATGCAATATATGGCACAAACCTGATCCATGCGGATTTTGTCAAGTTTATGCATAGCAGAGCTCTCTTTAGCTTTTTGCTGTTGTTCAGAACGTTGACTTTCTATTTTACTGTAAAATTCATCCAATGCCGCATCAAAGGTCTCAAAGCTTATAGAATCCCTTGATTTGAATTGGTTCAATAGCAGTGGACAGAATTCATCATAGAACTGTATTAGAGTTGATTGACAAAGTGAGGTCCATAATTCCAGAAAAAGATATTACATACTTATATCAACTGCAAAACAAATAATTCCAATGGATGGGAAAACAACCTTCTCAGATATAACATCCTTTTTACCCGTGTTCTTTTGCTGCATTAGGATAAACCCTTCTGGAACCTTACCACCAGATATAACATCTTCCAGCCAGTTTTCAAACTTGGCAACAGCTTCCACCAGAAGCCGGAGCACATCATCCTCGAACTTGAAATCTTTACCAATCTTTGTATTTGGAATGAGACCAGCATCAAGGATAATATGTTCAGATAATGCAGGTCCATAGCCTAATGCCTCTCCAAGGACATTCTTCAAGGTACGTTGCTTGGCATGGGCACCATCATTGATATTCTTCTTAAGCTCACTAGGCTTTGTGCCTTTGGCACCTTTCTGCTTTCCTTCGGATGCATCAAAAGTATTACTTCCATGCCCACTACCATCTGCAGATTCAACATTTTCAGGTTCCACTGAAGATATTAGGGATGCCAGAAGCTTCCCACTTGTAGTCCGTTGAAAAACTCGGCATATTTCAACCGGATAACGATGGCGTGACATAATTGCAAATCCTTTGTCATCATCTCTGTCATTAGATTGAGTTGCCATTCTCTACTTTAGCAAATAATATCCAGAAAGTTTTAAAATAAAGCTATATCTTCACACAATCAACTTGTACATTTTTATATCTACAAAATTAAGGAGGATCACATGATAAAGTGGTATCAAAAACAGTATACATCCAAATATCAACCAAGACCTTATGAACATAAACCAAAACTGATGCATCAGAAAATTAATTCAAACTTAACATATAGAAAGACTGTGGTAGGGAGAAATCAAGGACATTATAAATCATGTACCTGTGCGATCTCAGAAGAGTCATGACCATGAACTCAGAATCTGTAAGAAGGATGTTTCCTTGGGCATAGAGCTCCAAAATTAAATAGTGAGCACTGGCACCCAGTCCAAATTGAAAAAGAACTATCTAAAGACAGGATGCAGAAGGACAAAAATCAATACAAGATGTCCGATGACAGAAAAGATCAAACCGAAGAAAATAAGGACATACCCTATCATACCCAAGTTGTCGCACATCCTCCAGCCTCCTTGTTCTAATATGCTTCCTCAATTTCAGTGTAAAACCTGATGGCGTATTGCTCTTGTCTCTGGAATATCCAGTAAAAAAACACTTCAGATGAAGTTTTTGATTGTTTATGATCACAGCATTGAGTCAGTTTCCTCTTGAATGCCTGTTTATATATGGTTCTTTGCATGCATGTTTATTCAATTGAATAATGAAGAAGCCACTAATTCTTTTGAAAAAACAGCCTCCTACGGTTTCTTTCATTTCCACGCAGAAATATCCCAAATTCATTCAACAAAATGAAGAAGATAGTCCAGCAATCAAAACAATAACATCTAAAGTGATAAAATATCCCTTTAATCCATTTTCCTTAGCTAGCCATTCTGCATATAGGTCATTTATTTTCAAGAAATGAGCGTAAGTGTAAAGAAAATAACACAAGATAGAATTCATAAAGATAAAGAAAGGTGACATTATTACCTAAGATAAGCAGTAGTATGCAATCTGACTCCACTTTCCATCAACAACAACACTTTCTCACTCTCTCCAGATTCTGTTACTCCGCTACTGTTCATCAGCTTAAATACATAAGTCTGTCATGCCAACAAATTAATCGGTTATAATACCAATAGTTCAAGAATCAAACAAAGGCAGGCACAAGAACACAACACTCTCGAAATTCAATTCATAAAAGAAAAACGAGAACCTTTGGAGAGAGGTCATAGACATTGGAACAGCGCATGCCAATCAAGCGGCGCAAACATTTGACCTCCGCGGCCACATCGGCCGTATTCATTCGCACCTTTACCATCTTCAAGATTTTGCTACAGATGATTGTGGTACTGATTCTGTATGCTCTGTGGCGGAAAAATCAGGGTTACGTTAACACAATTTGGGAAGTTTTTCCAGAATACAGAAAGGGGGAGAGTTGCCGAGACACGATTCAAAATAGAAGAATCCATATATTATATATATGAATTAAGTTAGTTTCCAAATCATGAAAAAATAACCAATTTTTAATTAACTTCTGCTCTCCATTATTTTTATTTTAGATTGAAAAATTTTTTAATGAATCTTCAATTTCGAAAGGGTTTTTAACCTATTTGGTTCCATAAATTTGAATTGAAAGGAAACAAATGACCTTTAAAAATTAACATGTATCAGTCACACGATCGTTTCTATCGTATGAGTGATCAAAAATTGATGATTTAGATCATTCTATCTACTCATAAAAACGTGAGGGACAATATAATTTCAAAAAAGCATTTGAAATCAAACTATATTTTGATCCAAACTTGTGGAACTAAATAAACTAAATGCTCATTCCAAAAATATAACTTAAATTAGATACAAACAACGTAAAAAGAAAAACTCAAATTAATGAATCTTCAATTTAATGGATTAATATAGATAAATATATATATATATATATATACGGTTTTGCTAAGGCGCGCTTCGGAGCCCACCTTAATATGCGCTCCAGCCGTTACTGTAACGAAATTTTTGCTACAGTGCTCATGCAACCAACCAAACGAAGCAAAAATTCCATTATGGTAATGGTTGGAGCGCACATTAAGATGAGCTCCGAAGAGCACCTTAACAAATCCGTATATATATATATATATATATATATATAGAGAGAGAGAGAGAGAGAGATGTGGGAAGAGTTTATTTGGAGAAAAAGACAAAGTCAAGACTCACGAAGCAGGGGATCTGGGTTGCCATCTCTCACAAATTGACCAAATGAAACCACATGAATTTATCAATGCTACCTAATTTGAACCTTTTCCAGTTTATATCTGTATCACTTTCGACCGTCCTTATTTTCTTTTTTTTTATGAGACATTGATGGTTTTTTTTAAAAAAAAAAATTTAAGGGTGTCCCAGACTTGTTAATTTAAAAGGACGTTAGTGGAATTTGAAATACAAACCTATGATCTGTATATTTGTCACTTCATCTACTATAGTGTCTCAAAGAAACTAGACATTAATGATTAATTGGTTATCTCGTTCGAACATTATTTTTATAATTAAACATTTATTTTTTAAAACATTTATTATTTACCAATAGGTTATAAATTCATGGAAGTATATTATGGGGGAAAAAAAACATATGGAAATTTGTGAGTTTAACCCCAAAAATTTTTGAAATTGGTGATCATGATCCCCAAAGGGTTTTTTTTTTTTTTTTGCATTTTATCGTCCTTTAAATTTTTTTTGAATGTGATTATGGTCATTTTTATATTTTCTAGAGATAATCCGGCGAAAATCTAAAAGATGAAAAGTTTAGCCTTGAAGATTTTGAAAAGTTTCGACTAGAAATCTATTCTTATAACCATTGCTATATCAATGAGGACTAAATTGGCCTTTGTCCTCTTTTTTTTGGTTAAATAAAACCCTTGATATTACCAGAAAATATAAAAAGAATCATAATTACAATTTGAAAAAAAATTAAAAATTTGGGGATTATAAAAGGTAAAAAAACCCCTTTAGGGACCGTAACCAAAAATTTTTGAAATTTTGGGAACTAAACTTACCAATTTTTCACCAAATAAATTTAATTTAAATTAATTTGGTAAAAAATACTCTTTAACTTCTATATAAAATTAAAATTAAAGATTAAATTATGAACGGGGAAGACAATATGCTGAGAACATGTAATTGACAAATTGAAAAATATTGCATATAATGTTAGGTGAAGGCAGTTCCATGGAAGATCAAAAGAAGCATGCGCGCTGCAACTTCTGATTTATGGGCTGTTCTTTGAAGTATACTCTATGTTTGTTATAGACTAACCGGCCACTCTTAAACTAATTTAAGATGACTTTTGATGATTTGACATTTACCAAGCCAAAATGCCAATGACTTCCTTGCAATTGCATATCTAAATTAAATGATCAATTTTTTTCAATTTTTAGTGATATCCAAACCAAATTTTATACATTTTAACATTCCACTTATTCAAAATGATGCATTCCACTTATCCAAATGATGACAGTTTATCACTTCACCCATTGAATGAAAAATTATTGATGTTTAAGTTCATTTCTTTCTCTATAAATGTTGAATTTGTATTTACGTGTAAATTAGGAAAAGATCAAATTAGACTTAGATTTATTCATCAACTTTTTTCTAAATAAGATACAAATATTTAAAAACTTAGTTAGATGATAGTAACATTCAAGCAAGCTTATGTGATAGGTCCTCATATATGACCATCAATTAGCTTTCATAATTTGTTCCTTTACTTTTGAATCTAGATGGAGGAGGGAAGGAAGTAGGTGTTCGATTCTTCTGGACAAAGTCAACTCCATATGTATTCACTCGAGTCGGGGCTATAGTCATTTTAATATTTTGTTATTACATAAGCCATTTTTGGTATATTTGACACCTACCAATCATTAAACCAATGACATTATCGATTTCACAATGGTTTTACGTAGACATTTGAATCTAAATATAATACTCATTTCGTCATTAAATATAAATTATTTTAATTAATTTTTTTCATTAATTATAAGTGATTATAGTTAGTTAATTAAATATTTAAAGATATTTTTTTATATTATTCTTTTAATGATATAGAGTGAAATGATGTTTAGATTTTTTAGATGATGAATAGAGGTCATTTTGAGAAGAAAAAAAATCTTAATTTTTTATAAAATAATGATTAATGATTTATATATAGCAACGGAAAAAATGATAAAATTTTTTTCTTTTTTGCAATTTATAAAATAATCGATTAATTTATGGAGACGGCTCTCATTTCTGCCTCCCGGGATTTGACACGTAAACAAAAACCTTCCTCCTCCATGAGAGAGGTTCAGTACTGAAAGCAACATGTCCAGCAGGTCAACGAATTAGGGCACATAAATAAATGCTTAATAATAGCTGCTTCTAAATTTATTTTTTTTTTTGAAAAAAAAAAGGGTTGGCTCTTTATTTAATTATGGTGAAAAGGACCTTGTGGATCTGGGTTCAATGCATATATCTGATTGCTTTATTCATGAACCTGAGTTCTTAAAGGTCACATATACACGTTTCCAAGTAAAATAAGTGAAGTTAGAAATCAACTGGTATAATATTACTCCCTCCGCTATGTTTTGATTTACATATTTCAAAAAAAATTAAATTATTTTATTTTTAAATGGTAATGTCAATTTTTTAAATAAAATTTTATATAATTTAAAAAATAAGACATTCATTTTCAATTGATTCAAGATAAAAAATAAAACATTTAATTTTAAACCGAATAGATTGAGTAATATGAATTGTGAGGATCCATAATTTCATTTTATTTAATGTTAGAAGAAATTATTGATTTTATTTAAGACTTATTTAATTAGCACTCAAAATGGTTCGTACAATCAATCAATACATTTTTCTCTGACCAAGTAATCAATGTCAAAGCCATTTTTATTTGATCTTTACTCTGCATCTTGTGGTATCATTTGCATGGGTGGCTAAGATAATAATATTTTACATTAAACTTCTTATGGATGATCATTTTCTTATTTGATTTAGTAATGAATTTCTCTAACATTTTCATTGTTGACCAAAAAGCCCCTATGGCCCCTGCCCCTGTCATAGGGGCAGGTGCTGTGTACTTTTTTTTTTTCCTTTTATATAAAAAAAAAATCATAATTTATATTTAAAGTATGCTTGATAAAGGTTTTACTTGCATAAGTAATCGAATATGAAAGAAATGGTGAGACCCATCCTCCCTGCCCAAAATATTTTGCCCTTGTACATATGAAGCCCGCCTTTTAATGGTTCCGCTGAACAAATTCTTTAATTTCACAAAATCTTAAACGAAAACAAAGTGCAATGATTCTATTTGGGGTAAAGAGTATACAAAGGGGTAAATTTTTGTTTAATTATGATTAATTGAGCATATCTTGAATAAATGAACATAAACATGTATTGTCTTTAAGGGTGGTTTCCAATGTTCCACATAGAGAAGTCATGAAATGTTATAGGATTTGATTTGAACATCTATGAAAAGGTTCATTCCTTTTGAATTTTAATACAAGTTGAGTTGTTTAGCATTTCAAATTTTGAGAGGTGTAGTTTGGAGAAGTACTAGAGATGAAATTTTGAATAAGGTTTGTAATTTTTCATCTAAAAAATTGCTAGTGAGCTTTTTCTTTCATTTGTCGAGAGGTTGTGCAATAGATCTAGTTAAGAGATTGAACCACATAAAATATTGTGTGCTCTTTGATTCCCTTTTTTTCTCACTTTCTCTATTATTCTTGTAGGTTTGATAGTGGATCTTATGCCTAACAAGTGGTATTAGACTTGATAAAGGTGTCAGTGATAAAGGAGACATCACCAACGAAGATGTGAGATATTGCCTTGATGACATTGACTAATCGCTTGAATATGAAGATGGATCTTTATTCACTCAAGATGGAGGAGGGAGGTAATGTTGATAACCACATCAATAAATTTAGTGAATTAGTGTCTCGATTTGAGAATGTAGAGGAGGAGTTCAAAGAGGAAGAGAAGGCATTATTCTTATTGGCTTCATTACCCAAGTCCTTCAAACCATTGGTGCAATTAATGCTGGTAAGGAAAAGCATGCCTCACTGCATGAGGTGAAAAATGTTTTGAAGGAGAACCATCACATGACAAGGAATGAAGATCACCCTAGAGAAGGTTGGGCACTAATTGTAGACAACTCTAACAAAAGGAGGTTGAAGAAAAATGACCATCGCAGGAGAAGATCAAAATCTCAATAGAGAGATCTTAGCAATGTCAAGTGCCATTACTGTGGTTCGTTGTACAAAGTTAAAAGAAGATCTGAAAAGTTCAAAAGAATTAAGGGATAAATCTGATTCATTCAATCAATTCAGATGATGATGTTCTTTGTTTGAATGCAATTGTTGTTGAGGATAACTTAGGTTGGATTATGGACTCTGTTGGTGATGATCATATCTGCACTAACCAAGATTTATTTGAGACTTTGCATAGGTTGAAGGTATTGGAAGATTTCGTCTAAAACTCCGCAATGATGAAGTCAAGGAAATTACCAATGTGAAATATATACAAACGGGTAAAGAAAATATTCTTTCATTGGATGAGTTGGCTTTACATGGATACAAGTATGTTGGCATTGGAAAACAGTGCAAAGTTTACAAGAATGGAAACTTGGTTATGCAAGGGAGGAAGAAGGGAAATACATCTATTACTTGAATGGACGTGCCTTGTGAGGAAGAATGAGAAGAAATGGTGAGGTGGATAACATCCCGAAGTAGACAACCAAAATAAGTGACAACATCCCGAAAAAATAGAAAGTTAGATTTCTTGATGAAGTAGAGATATTTGGGATTTTGAAAAAAGGAAGGAATTGTTATGTCCATAGTGTGGTTTTCCAATGTCTCACGTAGAGAAGTTATGAAAAGTTATAAGATTTGGGCATTTAAAAAAAGGCTCATCCCTTTTATATTTTAATATAATTTGAGTTGTTTAACATTTCAAATTTTGAGAGGTGTAGTTTGAAGAATTATACTAGAGTTGAAACTTTTTATTGAGGGGTCTTGAAATAGGTCTAGTTAAAAGATTAAACCGTGTAAAATATTGTATGCTCTTTTATTCACAAATTTTTATTCTCAAGTGGAAACAAAAATGATGTATGCATGTACTGTATCGAATAATTATAGCTGTTGCTGGCTGCATTTCTTTTATTTTTTAAAACAAAATTTAAAAGAAATGAAATTCTATAAAATTGCTCCTTCTGTATGCTATTTTGTGTAAACAAGTTTAATAATTGTTATAAAATCATACTAGTCTGAAAAGAAACTCTTTCCGTCCCAATTTATAAGTTCATTTTAAATTTTGCACAAAAAATTAGATAATATAATTATTAAATAATAAATTTATAATAATTTAATTAGAATGCCTTGAAAGTATGTGTAAAAGTTTTATGAGCGATGGTTATTTTTTAAAAAAATAAAAAAAATAAATAACAGGATAAAGAGGAAAAAACTACAGTAACTAATTTCTTAAAATTTGAAGTAGACAAGCGTTTTGTTTTTCTTTTCCAAAATAAACGTATAAATTGGAAGGAGGAAGTACAAATATAAATCTATTTCGTATAAATTTTTTATAATAATATTACTTACACAAGTATTAGGCGGTGGTCTACGCAAGTTAGAGAGTCAGACCCACTGGCACGTGCCGACTTAGGATTCATTCACGAGGATGTTGGTCCGACCCACAACTGATCATGGAGCCAGACACGTGAGCCCCGTCCCTATCAAGTATCAACCATTCCTGGTTCGACCAACCGTCCATAAGTATTAACTATGGTTAACTTGAAAAAACGAATTGTAGCCAATACCGCATGAGAGTCAGACATTTTAATTTTCTTTCACTTATTGTTAGTGTTTGATTCTTCTTTAAAATCTTCCACAGATTTGAACAAAATTTAAAGGCCCGAGTCACTAGATTAAATACGATCAATAAATCCACCCAATGTTAAACTTAGTAGTTTATTGATGATCACCAAGGCGACCAATCGATGGCAAGTATGAAGAAGAACAACCTTGCAAATGTAAAATCAATAGCTATATATGGCTACCAAGAAGAGACTGTTTTCAGTTGTCATCTGATGAGAATGGGTACTGACTGAGTGAATCTGCAGCGGTGTGTTTGGAACTTGACCGAAGCAGGGAAAAATGAGGAAGTAATCAAATCAAATGGCACGGTTCTTTCAAGGGGACCATTTTTAGTGATCAATCAATGAGACTTTCATTTTTAACACTGCACAATGGTAGTGAAATCTGGACAAGCAAAGTACATGGAGTGTAATGTAAGGGAACGACCAAAAGGGAAAGCCGCATCAACTTTTGTGGGACAACTTTGGATACAAAAGAACCACTGATAACATTGTTATCTCTTTCACATGACCTCTCAGAATCATAGGTCCACAACAAAGCCCGCCTCCCCCCCTCCCCCTCCTTGCCCCTCTGTTGATGTGGTAGACAATGTTCTTTGATATCTTTTCCCGAAGCTTAATTTCCATGAGTGTGTAATTTGTCTCTTAAAGGCTAAAGATATGCCGGCCTGTTCAGTTGAGATGGATAATCAATTTGATTTCTTATGAACTTTCTTCAAGCCAGTGCAGCCTCAAAAAATTTGGCTCACTACAAGTAAGCATAATGTATAGTGATTGTGCATCAAGGATGTGTTGAGTGGTTTAGAGATATAGCTTTTATGTTGTAAGTCGTAGATTTGACTCGATCATCTTGAATATTTTAATTTTAATGAATTGCAATTTCTATCGGAATAATCGAAGTACGTGCAAAATAAATAATAATAATAATAATAATAATGTATAGTGATTGTGCTGGCCGTTCTCCTTTTTCACTTTATTGGTCTTCAATTGCAACGTATAGAAATTCAAATGAGAGGGAAGAATTTAAATTATACTCCAAATGTTCAAAAAATCTCCCTTTTGACTTGATAAAAGATTAAAAAATATATTTGACTCTCATGAAATTATTAATTTAGATATAAATCCTTAAATCAAAAAAAAAAATTTGGGGAAATCGGACAAAATAATATTACAATGTAGTATTGTCTACTCTCCTATTTATTGGTTCCTTAGCCAGAATATTTGTTCGAAAAAGAATTTGCCTAATACAAAGTTCAAGTCTAGATAAATAAAAATTATCATCATACACGTAGAACTATAATAAAGAGCATGTAACACGAAAAGTCAACTTCCAAGGAAGAATACAATCTGCCTTACTCCAATTCCTGTAGAGATTTCTATCAATTCAAGAATCGACATGTCTCTAGTAAAAGAAAACCAGAGAATATGATGGGGACAACAAAGATAGCCATATATTTCTACTCATAGGAATTTGTTAATGAGATAATAGACTCAAAATGATTTATTTTAATAAATAAAATATTCAATTTTGGATAAAGAGAATGATAACTCTTTAATAGGTAACAAAATTTGCTATTTTTGTTACAAAATTCAATCACCATCTCGTCCAAAAGTTGGATAAAATTTATACATGTTTAATACTCCTTTCGTTCTTTTTACAAGTCATTTTAACTAATAAATTTTATTTCAAAATAGAAGTTACTTTATACTTTTTAAAGAGCATTTTTATTTCCTAATAAGCATTTAATGAAAAATTTATAGTCATACTCTTCTAATCACATTATGTATTATGATTGAATTCATATGAGCATTATTTATTATAAGAGATATTTTAATCCAAGAAAAATATTAATTATCGAAACAATCATTGCCTTAATCTATGTTTTGAAACTTTAATCGACTTTTAAAAAGAAACGAAGGGAATAATTTTTTTGAAACAAATGATCTAGAATCCACTTAAAAAGATATTGAAGTAGTCGCGCTACACTATTTTACTTATATGGATTAAGCAATTATGTGTGTACTTTTTTTTGTTTAAAAAAAAAACAGTATATAAATCGATTTACCTATATCTTAACATTCTACTTATTTGGAAGGATGATGATAGAATTTGAATTCAAAACCCATAAATTACATGCTCGTCACTCCATCACTGTCCCAAAGGGACAATTCTATGTGTACTTAAACATGAAAAAAATCATCTTTTTCCTATATTATACAAAGGAAGCAGCACTTGGTATAGAGAATTTGAATTCAAAACCTATAAACCTATAGAATTTACATGTGGTGATTGCTTTCGGGACCAGCTAGCGAAAGGTGATCGACAACTTGACAACTTATGGCTCCACTTGGTAAATGTACGATGAACTTTGTTCAAGCCTTGGAATAATTATAAGTAATAGGACAGATCGAAAATTGATGGTGTTGGGCGGATTTCTATTAGAGGATTTGGTAAATTTTTAGCCGGACCAAGCGTGAGTATGAGCTTTCAATACCATAGTATTATACTTTTCTTTCCGAAATTGAATTTGTTATTTTTAAGTTGCATAAATTTTTTAAAAATAAATTAACTTAGTTTATATTACATTTAATCATATTAATTTATTAAGAAAGTTTAATTAATTAAGGAAATAGAATATTTATTTATGAAAAATTCAAAATAGAAATGTATTCATTCAATTTTAATCAAAGGAGTATGAATTTCTTTTATTCCAAATTTAAATTTTGTCTTTTGTTCTTTTTTTTTTGGATATTTTTAACTTACTAATTAATGTTTAAAAAATTGCAGAGAATTTGGCGTCAATTTTAATAAAATTATGTCCTAAATACACCATGGTAGTGAAAGAAATTAGGGAGGCCAGCTCTCCTCATTGGACAGGGGTACTCCAATGTCCAAGTCAGCAGCAAAATGAGGCATCAGTGCAATATCATGCACCGGTGCATGTCCCTCTTAAATGACGGCTATAATTATTAGTCTGAATCCCACTAAATACTAAATGAATTTTTTTCCCCTATTTTTTTTATGTGTATTTTGTTTTCTTTTTTTCCCCCTTTCTTCAACTTCTTTCAACTTAACAATTTCATCATTTTTTTTCTTTTTTTTTTTTTTTTAATTTCTAAACTTGCAATTTTTATGTACATTGATTTTTTCTTCTTCTAATTTTAATATACATATTCATAATATTTATTTGCTTTTTTTTTTATAAAAAAAACACAATTTATTTTTTTTTTAACTACACAAACTTTTTTTAAAAAATCCTTTTTAAATTTTGAAAAGGATCAATCTTAATTGTAGTTTCTATTAATTATTTTTACTTTTATTTACTAGCCTTAATTTAGCCATAATGATTATCCTTTTTAGTATTATGTACTTGTATATTTTATAACTTATTTTTATTTTACGTACTATGTCATTCCATAATAAAATTTTATAAGTTGTTTTTGTAGTCTCAAAAAGATTTATTAATTTTAATGTTAATTTATTTTAGAATATTATTTTTAAAATAGTGTAAATGTAAAAATAGAAAAAGAAAAAAATATTTTTGATGATGTAACAAATGAATTAGAAAATAAATTAGCAGGTGGAATTTACTTTAAGCACTTAAAAAGAAAAACGATTGAAGGAAGAGATACTTAAAAGAAAGATATCTTAAAACAAATATGTGATATGTAGGATCTCCAATAGGCATACCTCAGAGGGATGGTTCATTGAGGTGTTTTAAGATACTCTTAAGTCCTAAAATGAGCGGGAAAAAAAAAGTGATAATATTTTAGTGGTTTTTCTTATATAAATTAGGATGAGATATCCAAATAGCCTTAAATTTTTTAAATTTTCAATTTTTACTCTTGATTAATTTTAAAATTGTTCACTCTTAACCTTCTGTCACAAAAATATTCAACTAAGTTTAAGATGAGAAAATTATGGGTTAAATTATGTTTAGTATTTTATATTGTGCTCTCTTTTTAAATATAAACGTTTTTCGACACGTGAGAATTGCATATTAATCTCCATGAGGGACTCTTCATCTCGTTTGCTCTCTAGGCCAAGCCTATCAGGGTTTATAACTCTAAATCAGCCCAAGGCTGGTCAGGTCGAGGCAAAACAAGTTAAAGTTATAATTTCTTTATTCGAAATTAAATATTTTATTTTGATTTATATGCATTTTAATATAAAATTTGACTTATTTCATTAAAATTTAGTAATAAAAATTTTATTAGTTAAAACATTTAATTTGAAATAACTCAAAATGAAACACAGAACGTTCAATTTGATTATTGAATTGATGGAGGGCTAATTTCTTAAATTTCTTTCAATGTCCCGCAAAAGAGTTGGAACGACTAGCTTCTACATTTCAAGAGGGTTTGGGCTCTTCTATCTAAACCTGTTAATTTGGGCCTGGATCTATAGAGGTCATGGGCCTCCTTCACATATGGGTGGGCATTATAAAAATTATTTTTATATGAGTTTCAGTGAGTTAGGACTCACAAGAAATTGGGCTGGGCAGGGCTAGGGAAGGGAGGCCAAGGGGCCTTTTGTGTTTTCCAACATCCATCTCTGTTCCAATTGCACTTTGTTTGAATTTCGAACTTTCGAGTTCCGACATGGATTTCTTTTCACCTCCTTCAATCGATTTATCTATCTTTTGCAACAGAAAATTTTCTTTGTGTGCCGAGGTAATTTTCTTTTCCCACAAAATTTTCTATCCCTTTTCATTTCCCTTTTCTCTGATTTTTCATTCCTCTGTTTTTTGGTTCAAGCAGTCTTCTGGGTCAGCCTGAAACTGGTTCAAGAGAAGTCTGATTTCATCATCTTTAAGAGGTAATTTGTGAAATCCATACTATGATTTAAAAGAGGACCAAATACATTTTTCTCTCATGACCAAATTCCCTTCCCAACTGAGTCTCTACATTTAATTTCTTTCTTTAACATTTACTATGGTTATTTTTCTACTGATGACTGAAGAATGTATATATGGCTTTGTGTGATCTGTTTTTCGGACAGAAAAGAAGACTTCATTTAGTAGGTAGAACCAAAATCAACTACCATTTTGTACTTTTAGGGTTTAAACTTAAGATTCCTTGTCATCTCTTTGTTTTATGCATAAGCGGGTGGGGAATCTACAGAGGTAGTAAATTCCCATTTTACTGCTTGGTAGTTCTTCGCTGCAATAGTCAAAAATTGGGTCCTTAGATCATGTCCATTTCATTTCTGGTAATAATTGATCACATGGACTGCAGTTTTATGATTTTTTGAACTTCATGCTGGATGATCAATACTTATTATCTCTGCATATTCATTTGGAACTTGCATTGGAATGCTCTGTCGTCCAATTTTATCATGGATATGTTCTCTTTTGGGAATCTGTACCTTCTGCTGGTGACCTGACTGCTCTCTTACCTAAATATATTTGGCTATACTTCTTGGTAGTTCTTCGCTGCAATAGTCAAAAATTGGATCCTTAGATCATGTCTATTTCATTTCTGGTAATAATTGATCACATGGACTGCTGTGATATGATTTTTTGGACTTCATGCTGGATGATCAATACTTATTCTCTTTGCATATTCATTTGGAACTTGCATTGGAATGCTTTGTCATCCCATTTTATCATGGATATGTTCTCTTTTGGGAATCTGTACCTTCTGCTGGAGACCTTTCCGCTCTCTTGCCTAAATATATTTGGTTATACTGCTTGGTAGTTCTTTGCTGCAATAGTCAAAAATTGGATCCTTCCTCTCTTTTCATCAGAAACTGGAATGACTTTTGTTCCAAGGACACACCTTACAAATGCAAACTTTTGGACGGAAACAAGACTTCTCTATCCATTCTTTAACATCACTACCTAGTATGTAATTGCATTATGGTTGACTCTTGGGCAGAATTTTTGCTTACCTTTTGGTTGCCATATGAATAGTAAGTCCATTAACTTTCTTTGGTCTAACTCTATATGAAAACAAATATATTCTTCTATCAACTATTACTGAATTTAAAGTCCATAAGAGTCATTACTATAACTCTATATGATTAGGTTGTTTAGCAACCATAAAAGACAAATTAATCATGTACAGAAGCAATTTCTTTTTCGATGAGAGCAGAAACTGGTTATGCTGTAACATCATCAATCTATGGAAAAATACCTACTTAGAAATTTACTGTTGTTTATTATTTACTTGATTATGCTACTTCTGTTATTTACTGTTTACTGTTTCTATTCTAAAGTTTTGATTTAAATTTTATGTTTGTGATTTAGATAATGGATGCGGAGATGGAGTTTGAGACTTTTGTGGATGTTAATAGTGGAAGGACTCCTAATGATGCTAATGTCAATGTATTTGAGATTGTGGGTGAGGGTAGTAGTTCTAAAAAGGTAAGAAAAGAAACTTCATATGTTTGGAATTATTTAAAGCGAGTGGGTAAATGAGTGGATGGGATTGAGAGAGCAACTTGTAATAGTTGTGCGGAAGAGTTTAAGGTTGGTGCATCATCTAATGGAAATAATTATGGGACTTCTCATTTGTGACGTCATGTCCAACATTGTAAATATATTAATTTGAAGTCTTCAAATATGCTTCAAATGTCTCTTGATCATGAAGGAAAAGTAAGGACATTTAAATATGATCCTAAGTTGTCACGTGATATACTTGCTCGAGTTATAATTAAGCATGATTTGCCTTTCTCTTTTGTTGAATATGATTTGATTAGAGAGCTTGGGTTAAATCATTAAATTCAGATGCTACAATTATTTCTAGAAATACAATTGTTTCTGAAGTTCGTAAAATTCATATTAAAGAGAAGGAAAACCTTAAACAATTGATGGTTAAAATCTCAAATAGGATTTGTTTGACTTTTGATTTGTGGACAGCTTCTACTTTTGAGGGTTATATGTGTTTGACTGCTCACTTTGTGGATGATAATTGGAAATTATGCAGCAAGATACTTACTTTTTCTCGTATGCCTCCTCCACATATTGCTAAAGAATTGACTTCTACTATATTTAATAGTTTGAAAGATTGAGGAATTGAGAAAAAAGTTTTCTTCATGACTTTGGATAATGTTTCTGCTAATGATTGTATGCAAAATATTCTGTAAAGTAATCTTCGTCTGCATAGTTGTTTGGTATGTAATGGTGAATTTTTTCTTGTACATTGTTGTGCACATGTTTTAAATCTCATTGTCCAAGAATGTTTGAAAGTGGCTAATGATGCTTTATTGAAAATTAGAGAGAGTGTGAAATATGTAAAATTATCAGATGGAAGAATGAAAAAGTTCAAAGAATGTGTTCAACAAGTTGGGCTAGACGTGAGTGTTAGGTTGAGGTTAGATGTGGCAACTATGTGGAATTCAACATACTTGATTCTTGCAATTGCTATTAAATATGAGAAAGCTTTTGAAGCACTTAACACAGTTGATAGAAGTTATAAATATTGTCCAAGTGAAGAGGAATGGAGAAGGGGAAAGATAATTTGTAATGTTTTGAAACCTTTTTATGAGATTACAAATTTGATGTCAAGTACTTTTTATTCCACTTCCAACCTGTACTTTTTGCAAGTTTGGAAAATTGAAGCTATGATTTCCTCATATTTGAATAGTGAGAATGAAACTGTTAGATTAATGGCTTCGGAAATGAGTTCAAAATTTCATAAGTATTCGGGAGATTATAGTCAAGTACTTGCATTTAGAGTTGTTCTTGATCCAAGATTCAAGCTTGACTTTGTGAATTTTTGCTATGAGAAGATTGATCCTTTTTCTTGTGATGAAAAGACAGAAACAATGATGAGTAATTTGAAAAAACTTATTCAAGAATATGTGTGTACAAGTGAAGCATCTTCATCAAGCCATTTATCACCTGATGTTTCTAAGATAGTGCAAATGAGAAGTGATAATTAAGATGTAGCTGAAATACTATTTGAAGTAAGTTTGGTTCTTTTTTATATTTCCTCTTATCTAATTATTATTCTTATGTTATATTTATATTTGATTATTTTTTTTCCTTTTTGTGTATTTAATATATTGTAGGAGTTTATCTTGAGACGTCAATCAATCTCTACTACTGCAAAATCTGAATTAGATATTTACTTAGAGGATCCCAAGCTTAATTATGAGACTTTTCGGTTTATGGATGTTCTTAATTATTGGAAGGACAATGTAGCCCGTTTTTCTAACCTTTCTATCGTGGCAAGTGATGGGTTGCTTGAAGGGGAACCGGATCCGAAATCCACGAGGAAACGAATCCCGAATCCCAGGTTTTTTTAAAAAAATTTTCTCTCACATAATAAGAGATCTGAGAACGATACCTGGAATGATTGATTCGCGGAGATCTTGTCCTGCGGAATGGATTTGGACGTCTTGATTTACTGTGCAAAAGATCTTCTAATCTATTCCCTATCTGTCTGGGTGAACAGAAAGGAAAATAGAAGACCGGAGAGTCTCTGTG
>JAOXNR010000032.1:16379489-16396831 GCA_028571225.1 Parsonsia alboflavescens | reverse complement strand
TGCACTGAGCTGAGCCGTGGGAGCTGCTGTTGAGAGAATGCCGATCGCGGGAATGAACTGACCAGATTGGCTTCAAAATTTTTTTTCAATGAAAGCCACACAAAACGACATCGTTTTGTGTGGATTTTCAGGCAAAAAAAAATGGAAGCAAAAAACGATGTAGTTTTTTACTGTTGCGTTTTTTGGTTGCATTCTTTAGCAAATCTCTCTCTATATATATATATTTATATATTTATATATAAGTGTCATTTAATTTAATCATTTTAATTTTTAATTTTTAATTTACAATTATAAAATTTTTATAAAAAAAATGTTCAAGAGATATGTTTTGATAGGTATAAATTTTTAAAAAGGTATGTAATACGAAACTTTGTTTCTAATGGAACACAAAATTTATGGAAATTTACATTTCACCAATTGAGTCACGAATATCTAACCTATTCATACCTAACAATTTTTCATAGACTATGACAAGATATAACTTGTACAAATCTTTCTATTTTTAAAGCTGATCTAATCAATTCATTTGACATATGCTTATAAACACATAAGTTGTTTAACTATGGAAGGAACTTAGGTAGAAGTGGAAAGAGTTAAAGAACATATCAAAACAGATTCAGTTTCATTAAAGCTGAATGTATCATTCTTGTGCAACTCATCCAAAAGGGTCATTTCCCACGATTTCCACATTAATATGAGAAATGTATTAACATATCAACACTTCAGAATATGAATTCAATAACTTTTTAATTCAAACTTAACTATAATATATAAAAATCTGCATCAAAATGTAAAGGTGTAAAGGTGTGATCTAAGTAACACCTATGAATACTGAAAAAATAGCAATTGGGTCCAAAAATGTAAAAGTAGGAGGGTAGGAAATTAGCAAGGCATCAAGAATCAAGAACTTTGCTAATTGACATACAATTAGTACCAAGAATTGCATCTCTTTGCATGGCCATTCTGTACTTTTTAACAGGGATTATTATAACAAGTTTACAAGTTCTCCTGCAGATGTACAAGTTTTCTTCAGAAAGGTGTTTTACCCCAACATATATGTACAGCTAACCAGCTGCGGAGAAAGCATGTAAATTTTCATATGGAAATTCTATCAAAGGGAAATTGGTTAACTCCCAGAATTCTGGCGTGTTTTTACAAGTTGACGACTGGATCACTTGTTGACAATCAATCATCTAACATTCCCCAGAAGCAGGCATTACTTGCAGTTGCATTCCTTAAGGGACATCATTCATTTCCTTCACTCAGCAGCATCATGCTTCAACAAGGTACAGTCCACTTTGTAGAACATGAATATATTAAACAATCAACTCAAATCAAAACCGGCAGCAGCAGTGATGGCATATAACAGCTTTTGCTCCATTTGCTCCTTGCTGTATCACATACCAATATAATTATGTTACAGCAATGGAAGGAAATATAAAAGGTCCCCCATCCATGCTAAATTTGAGATTTACTGTACACTACTTTACAGGCTCATACAAGAAGATCTGAAGATATATGCTAATGGTTTCCCTTCAAGGTATCAATTTAATTACATGTTGTTGTTGTTGTTCTGGATCATCCTTCTGCTTGAATAATCGTCCAACCCTAGAACAAAGAAACCACTCCGATTCCTAACTTAGTTCGATGACTATTAATGTTTGACATATTCCAAACCAAATTCAAGCTAAAGCAGGATTAAAGAGCAACACCACACGCCATTGGAATCTGTCAAAACTATATGTTTTCGATACAAGGCCATCCATTTGTCCACAAAAAGAAAAAAATGTGCAGATATTCTTTAAAGATGGGTTTAGGGCAAACCTTCTATACGGAGGCAACTTTAAAAGATTCATGCAAGTAGCTGCTGTTGGCAATCGATCAAGAGCTTCTTCAGAAGCATTACCAGCAGCCCTGTGTAAAGGGAAATTTTCTTCAATCAAGTGACAGGTAAATAGCACAAATAGTTGCTTCATAATTATTGGTCTGTACCTCTGAATGCAAAAGAATGGCTCTAAATGTTTAAAACCAAGCAGAGGTCCTCGTGAGCACCCAGTTACAAACCTGAAAATGAGGACCGAAGTCCATATGGCTCCTCGGTTATAAACAAAACAAAACAAAAATGTATGCAACACAATATAACATTACCTAGAAAATTAAATTTATTCTGAGCTTCTAGAGTATCTATGCAGGAAAAAAGAAATTAGATTTCTAGCAACTCAGATTTCTTTATAATCCAAAGCAGCAACAATATCGACTCACCTTAATTGACATTTTCTTTTTAAAATGTTCTCAAACAAACATTCACTTTGTTCTCATTCCAAATTTTTAACATGTAAATTGATCCACTTATTGAATTCTTAATGGAAAAAAAAAATTGTTGGACCCACAATCAAACAGGTTTACTATTTTCCAATTTCCTTTCAGCTATTGATGTAGTTTCAAACTTGAATTAAATTAGCTTCCTACTTATCAAAGTCCCAAAGAGATTTAGGAATTTTAGGCGCAAAGGTGTAAGGAAGGAAACTTGTAAATGCAACTTACTTCAAAAATTTCCTTTGATTTTCCAGTGAAAAGTGTTTGATAACTTCCCAGAACATCTCAACAACATAGTGCTCCTGCAAAACAGGAACTCTAGTTATACATGAAGAAAATTGACAGCACAAGGGGAAAGAAACAAAAAGAGTAAGGCATGATTTAACAAAAAAAATAACCTTAACTAAAACAGAAAAATTACTATCCAAAGAGAATATATATATAAGCAAGAAAAGGAATATACTAGACTCAATTACACTTCCTGATGATTTCTAGAAAAGGTATATTCTAGCAAGAAAAGTATAGGTCTTACTTCAATTCGGTATAGATGCTAGTATCTTTTGCCACAGCAGAAAGCGACAACAATAATGCTTTTTTCCAAATAAACAGAACCCTTTGTTCAGGTTATCATTTGCTAAGGTCGTTAACTACAACCATGTGATTCAAACAAAGAAATGGTGATCTGAACAGTATATTATCTTTGGATCATAAAACAAGAGTAAAAAATTTTCCAAATGCCGCAGAGACAGAGAGAAAGAAAGAGGGAAACAAACTACCTTATCTAGATGCAAAAAGAATCAATCTGAAAATATGAAGATCCAGTAAAATGATGTAACTTGCAAAATTATTCAGCAAACAAATAATAATGGTCATGCAAATATGATATGAGAGAGAGACATTAGGAGAGAAGATTAAGGCAGAGATGAATAAGACTCACAGCGTGATAACCTCCTGCATAATTGGTATTGATACGAAGATCATCAAGATCGAAGCCATCAACTGATCCAGATATCAAAAGCTGAGGCACATAGATGTATAGAACTGAGAATCTTGAAAAACCATTGCTAATAAATTGAATAAGATCTACTTGGACAGATAAAGGATTGTCAGCATCAGAGAGTTAGAAGTTGCATAACTTTTAGGCGTTATCATAATTTGATGTCTAGCTAGTCAACATCAAGTATAGCAGAATATAGATTAAGGAAATTGTCCTGGACTTACACAGACTACCATAGTTCTTATTGCATCTAATACCCATTGCCATAGTTCTTATTGCGTCTAATACCCATTCCCAACTATCTTCTTCAGCTTTCTTTCAAACTAACCTTTCACCTTCTTCTGTGCAACTACATACACATGAAAAAAATTTTACTCATGGAATATCAAAATAATCATTGCTCCAGAAATGGAATGTATCAAATTCAATGTCATAATTAATTGTTTGCCTAATTCAGTAAGTAATTTTACTGAGTTGCTCACTTTAGGGCATGGAAAAGAGATATATCCAATTTTTGCATACTGATGCTAATTCTTTCCCAAGTATTAGGATAACCATTAACCACTCATCCATCCTCGTTTAGGTGTCCTAGCCAATAGTGATCCACTCCCTGATATTATGGTTTTGGCAAATGATGTGGTTTCAAAATAATATTAGTTTCACAATTATATTTCATTCACTTGATTTGCCAAAATTCTCCATCCATAGGAGGTGGCAAAATAGATTATGGGTAATCCTTGTAGATGCACCACAAAATTCTCATACCTTCATACATGGGCAGTCATTTGTCAACTAACTAATGGTGTGGAAGACAAGAAACCATCAACAAGGAATAGAATGTCTCCACAAAGGTAAATGTCATTCCAAATGCTCATGTACTGGTGTATTAAGTAGCACATAAATCATGCTATTAATGATTTCCAAAATAAGGGAACTGACTATCATGCACACCTCAGGCATTATTCCAGTTCATGTTGACATCTCTAAGGTGGATCCTATTACACAGAAAATAACAGCAAATGACTCCCATGATAATAGGCACAATCTAGCAAATAGACACCTGAAGTTTACAAATCAAATTTCAGCTTCTCTCAAATTATAGTTGGGGCAATAGATGAGGAAAGTTTATTTCTTTTAAGAAGAAAAGCAAAAATCAAAACCAGTTGCATCTATAAAATTGAGTAGGGCAATTTGAAAGGAAGTCAAATCTTTTAAACACTAAACCTGAACCTATAAATTTAAGATGATAAAGGAAATGAGGAATGAAAACTTCATTATGAATTGTACATAACAGGTATGTACTGATATGAGATCTGCAAACTCCGGTACCTGAAGTTCATGCTCATTAAACATGTCAATCCATTCTTTCTGAATTAGCTGCCGAAACCCCCTCAAGAAATGAAAACTTTGTTGACGTATCTGACAAGGTATGAAATATATTATTCATGATCCTTAAATTGACAAATCAAAAAGGAGAAACTTTTGAAGATGAAAAATTAACACAGACAAAATGAGAATGAGAGAGGCAAAACAATGTTACAGTTACCTGAGAGTTCAAGCGATGGTTTGCAACAAAATGAATAAATGTTATGACATTCTCATTGGTCACTCGGACATTCTTTCCTCCAGGAAGCAGCTCTTCCTCTGTTTGCTCCCCATACTCATTATTGACAATAACAAAGTACAACTCTAAGTCAGAAATGTCACCCTCGTAGTGCTGCAAATAAAGACGAAAAGATATGTGTTAACAGAAAATTTAGATGAAAACGAGGTGGAGTTGCTCGAGGGCCATCTTCATAGAACCAAAACTAATTGAATCACAATAGCAAGATTAACAAGGAGGTAATCACGTTTAGCCAGAAACCATCTAAGCAATGGCAGAAGAAATCATCACTTAGAAAAGTTCGAGATAAAAAGCAGTTACAAATGTGTTATGCCTCATTTGTGGATGTTTTGTCAGAAAAGTGGTTTGACAACCTTACCACCTCATCCAATCTCAGAAATGGAGATCGAGAGATAATTTGCAAGAAACAAACAAAAAATAAAATAGTTTCAAGGAAAACTCATGAACATATTCATTTACTAATAAGACTAGGCATAAATATCCAGTGCCAATAACTACAATGACAAAAGAAGATTAAAGAAAAGAAAAGACAGACCATACCTTCAAGAAAATCAAGTGTCGATATAATTCTGGATCCAATGAAGGTAAATCATTCAAATAGTTGTACCTGAACAGCACAATAAACATAAAATTAAAAATTATTAACATGTTACAAGCACATAACATGTCAATAGCCAAGGAAAATATCTTCACAAGTACCAAATCTCCTTCATCCAAGTTTGACTTAGCACAAAGAGTTGTTTTCCATCTTTACTTAAACTACATTATGCATCTCATTCAGATCACATTAATTAGATAAGATGTTGCCTATTCAGGTCTAAGGAGTCTTCTGTTAAAAATGCTTATGAAAAAATACTCCAAAGGAAAAACAAAACCATCCACATTAAATTATATGCCTTTACGTATATTGTGTCCTGTAAAAACATTAAATTATCACAATAAAGGGGAAAAGATAAAGGGACGTGCTAAATTCATTAGCTTCACTCCTGGCAGTTAAGATTTTAGTTTAAATTGTAGTAAAATATACTGGAAAAGTGACAAAACTTCTGTTTATTGAAAACATGTTCTTCTACTCTATTTTGCTGTCCAAATATACCCTCTCATAACTGGAGTATGCATTTGCCTTTTGACTTAAATAACTAATTCACACTAGCAGAAGTATCGAACCTATGTTCACACAACAATTTGATACTCCATGTTCAATCATCAATTGACAAAGACATTAGGGCAAAATGCTTGAATAGGAAAGAAGGAAAAGTAACTGACGTACATCCACAAGGTCATTGGATTTTTCCATTGAAACTTAAACTCAGTTCTCAAATTTAACCAGCCTCTCTATGAATATCAGCATATTTCTCAATTCAATCATGACATAGTTCAAACCAGTATTTCACCAAAAAAATGGGAAAAGTAAGAAAATACTCAAGATAATTATGTGTTCTTCAGCACATTGTGAAATAATGATGATCTCACTGCTACCGTGAGGGGATGCTAGCAGTACAAAGCAATTGGCATCAGGAGCTTCTCATCCACAGATAAAGGATTTTGTTCTTACCAACTTTAAAGCTTTGGAGTTTCTAGAGAACTCTACAATAATTCTATACATAAAATGAGGAACAATTACACAAATTAATTACAAATTTGACTCTTAGAACCTTAAGATGGCAGTTCTAAAAGGCTTACTTTTGTTTCAATTTGCTGAGGAAAAATGTTGCAAATGGTATGTCAACAAGGATTCCCTCGAACATTGCCTACAACAACAACTGTGATCAACCTCAAGCATGAAGAATGACAATGAACTGTATTTGTCACATATCATTTGATAGGCAGAGATACTTAAGAAAGATCAGCTATTTAACCATGTAACTTACATGACAATTCTAATAGAAACAAAAAGTGGAGGATTACTTTGAACAATATATATATGGATATAGATATATATATATATATGGATAATGCTATAGAATGCACTATACGGAGTGCACCGTTAAGTCTCTAACGGTCAATATCTGATTTTATTTAAAAAAATAAAATCTTCAATAAAAGAATTATTTTTTATAAATATATTTTATATATCATACTATAAAAGGATAAAAAAAGGATTTACTAAACCTTAGAGATACTATATCAAATTTATTATTTGTTTAAATAAAAAAAATTAACCGTTAACTTTGACCGTTAAAGACTTAACAGTGCACTCTAGCATTTTCGATATATATGTATATATACACTAGATAATACTTCTCCTTTATTATGCATAATTAGACAAGATAAGACAGGATAACACCTTAGCAAGAACAGTTCCAAGAAAGTCAAATAATTGGTGATGCATATCATGCACCAATCCTGATCCAGGATTAGGATATAGCAGATGATCAGCAGTTTCCTGTCAACAAATCAACAAAAAAATAAAAAAGCGGCAGCAAAACCTATGAGGTGCAATCAATCAAATTATGGATAAAAAGGACTGCGAATACGGAAAGCCAAAATTGCATTTATGGGGAGAAATTGGAAAAGATAGCTAACAGCTCTAACTTGATATGACTGACTTGTTCCAGGATGATCTAGTCTGAAGAATAAGTTCATCTTACTAAATTTGCAAAATCCTTCTCTACAAAGTAGATATGTTTAATCTTCCCATCTATATGTTCTTGATTACGCTATATGTAATTCTATGTTTAAAGATTCCAAAATCCTAAGCTAATAAAGGAAACAGGAAATAGCAGAAATGGCATAACCCACATTCATGACTGTGTTAATATTTCCTTTCAACAAAAAAAATTTGGTCTGGCAGGGCAAAAAGGTCCTGTTATGTTGTAATGCAAGAGAATTTATAAAAAAAAAAAATCCACATTGGCAGATCTTATCTTTTCTTTAGAATTGGATTATTGATTACTGCATGATAGTTCCTAACAGCATAAATGCCAATCAAGTGCTTGTGCAAGGTGTAGAACAAGTATTCTTTGTGCATTGCCTTACATCTATAAGTGTAGTTTATATCCACACAAAGGAAAAAAAGAGAGGAAACAGAAAACCACAAAATGAGAAACAGAACAAAACATCGTCACTTGATGCACAGTTACAACCTTAAATAATCCATACTGAACGTCAAATGCTGCCCGAGTTACACCCTCCATAAAATCTTTGAAAATTCCACCACCATCTATACCAGCCTCCTCTACGCCAAATTCATTGATGAAAGTGATGCGAATCTGAACAACAATTGTGGGTAATGAGAAAAATAAAATAAAAAGAATAAAATATAAAATAAAATTTAAACAAAAAGGAAAACAAACCACCCTTCAGAAAGAGTAATATGCCTTTGGGTTCTATAGAATATAAAATGCTTAAACTTGAACACCAGATCAAATACTTAAAGCTCTTCAAATGTTAAATACAGAATAAATATACAACCTGCCCTCGAAGATCCTCTTCGGTCAAGGCATTCAACTGACCAAAAGCATCTTCCAATATACGATCTCTTCGTACTCTAAATCTGATCCTTGAAAAAGCAACATTAGGTGCCTGACTTCCCTTTACTGCAGCAAGCTGTGACTGGTAGATGAATGGTAGAAACCAATTAGAGGTATTAGCAGCCAAGATAGCATAAGTAAAACTAATCTTAGCAGTGAAATGAAAGACCAAACTAACTAGAGGCAGATAGAACATAATGTGTAAGTACTCAAGGACATAATATCAAATGCAAAAAAAATGCATTTTATTAGTCACTTACAGTAAATATTTTAGCTCTGCTTGTGAATGGCACCAGAAAAGGAGCCAGTTTTAGTATGTCATTTGCTTTAGTATTTTCCATCATCGCCTGGGGAAGAAATAACAAGAAAATAAAGCAACTAGCTTAAACAAGAACCAAGAAATTAAAATAATAGTCAGAAACAGATAACTGACAGAATATATAAAATACCTGACTGATAAAATATTCATTGACACCACCAGCATGGAAGTCACTAGGTGGAGCGAATTGACGTCTGTTATTCCAAGCTTGCAACTAAAAGATTAACACAGATAAGTACAACTAACTAACAAACATTATTGAAACAGACAGGTTATCTTTTTCTTCTTCTTGTTTTTTTTTTCTTTTTGGAGGGGTGGGGGGTGGGTGGGGAGATAGGAGGAAATATCATTTACCTGTGACAAGAGGTCAGATGCTGTAACACAAACCCGATGTTCAAGAAATTCTAGAGGGTGTTGCTTCATGGCATTGATAGCGGAAGAAGACTTGGAGAAACTAGGTGGTGCCACAGGATTCAACCACATGAGTTGCCACAAGGCCTACAAAAATGGTGAACATATAATGCATCCAAATCATGCCAAAATAACAAGCTTTCAGCTGCCCACTGTAATGCGGGGTACTCCTATGTTTAGGTTAATATAATTAAGCTCTTACCATACATGTCTTTATATTGCGCAAACCAAAAATTGACCAGAAGAATTATGCAAGTTCATGACATTTAAGCCTTTTGGTGATTTCTCCCAAAACTATATTCAATGAGGTGGGTGGTCAATTAAGAGACCGGATTCAATGCTATAAGGAGCATGATTGTAAGCATAAGAACTAGATACAATTTGCATCAACTTGATAAGAGGGTCTCAAACAACAAATTCGAGGATATTTCTCATCAACTGCAGTTTTCTCAACATGCCATTTGCAGGAATTCGATCATGAAAAGAATCTAGCTAGCACAGAATAATTGGCTGTGATGAGATATTCAGACTTCACCATTTAAATAAGTAAATGAAATGATAGAAGAAGATGAAACCTATATTATGAGAATAAATACAAAGGGAACCAAAAGAGTGCCATTCAAATTTTCCTAATAAATATTTCAAACACCACCAAGAATTTACCTCTCTAAGGATAACAATCAAGCACCTTATATCATCCAACCTCAGAGGCTTCTCTTGATCATAGAATTCTTCGTTGTCAACAATTATAAGCATGTGTCTGGTCAGCCATATACAACAACACAATCACATAAAGAACAAAAAATTAGATAGGAACACATATCAAATTTGCACTAGAGAGTTCTTACTTGTAAACAGGGCAGAAAACAGCCAAAGGTAATAGCCAACCAGGGGCATCCTCAGGCAAACATGTGGACTGTCTGGATAAGGATGACCACATATTGTTCTCATGGCATCTTTTCATGAAGTTCCAAAGCACAGGAACCAGTTCTGTCCTATACGCTAAGACAGTCATAATACGCTCTAAGGGAAGAATGTTGAAAGTGACATGCAGAAAAGCACATGCTGCACCCACAGCTGCTACCTCTTTACAATTTGGCACTCCATCACAAGATCTATTAGGAAGTGAAACCCCTCCCAATAAAACGTTCGTCTGCTCATTAAGAAAGAAAAACATCAATCCATACTTACGAAAATCCAGAAGCATACACATTATCTAGCAAGGTAAGAATCATACCAACTGTAGGAGAAAGCGGGAATCTATTGCATTGTAAATTTGCAGTTCCAAGTCCCTATTTAGAAATTCTTCAATATGTTCATCACCAGAAATCATTTCATCATCTTCCAGAGTTACATCTGATAAAAGGAAGAAGTATCCCAATATACAAATAAGCTCAAGAAAACAACAATTTAATAGGTGTTTGATTCATTTAAAGGACTGTGGTAAAACAAAATAATAAATTAAAAAAAAAGACGAAGTTATCCTATATCATGATGCTTCCCAAATAAAAAAGACTAAAGAGTAACATTCACTTAAGAGGATCAGAAACACTGACTTTGCTTACTTCCTTCATTTGATGGTCTGATGGGGGGAACTGCCTCCAATAAAGATGTTGCGACAATGGCAAAATCTACAGCCTGATGAAGAGCAAAGTGACATCAAAGGATTAAGAGTGGACTAAATAAGCATACCTTAAGAAAAATTTACAGCTCTTGAAAAATATCATTTTCATTAAAGATTACAATAATAATAATAATTACCTAGAAGAATGTGGCAAGAAAATGAAAGAAAACTGTGAGCTTTTCATTAAACCATATATGTATAAGCTAGCAATATACTCACTTCAATACTAGATATTAGCCAGCAAAGAACAACAGCATTTAAGATGCTAGAAAACTGGAAGAGGCATTTCCCAGCACAAATGATTATTTACTTATGGACTCTTCATATGCATCTAAGAATATTATATACCAGAGAAGAGTGTGCCTGGAATCATATGCCTACAATAGCATTGCAGAAGCTTAAAGACTGAAAGATGCCTATGCCTCTTTACATACATCTATCACTACTATATACTAGCTATATAATTTCTTACCATATCAAATGATTCAGGCTGAGCAAAAGCAACTCCAGCAACTTCCAATACATTTCCAAGAAGACAGGCATAACCAGGAAAATCTTTTGGCATATCATCAAGTAGGAGACTGTTATGATCTTTTACACACAGCACCATTTGATGAAAATAGTGCCGAATCAGTCCCGGTGTTACAAACATCTGGATAAGGGAATAAAGCTATCAGTTATATCACATTACAAGTCAAAAATGATAATCACTATAGGCTGGGGAAGGTCTGTATCAGAGTGAACACACAAACATGCATAAGTACCCCACATCAAGAGAAGAATAATAAAGTAATATTCAGGAAATATTATATATATATATATATATATAGATACATTTTCTTGGATGGAATGGAATATCTTAACACCTCAAATCGTGATTGAAAGTGTAGAGAGTCGAGACTAAATACCTCTTTTAGATGTGGGGAAAGCCGCCACAAGAAAGGGATTGTAAGAATCTGGGATGTGAAGCTCCATCGAGGATCCATATTCTGACAAACACAAGATCCTTGACCAACATGAGATATGATGATGGCAAGGACACCCTCCAATAGAGATGCACCCTCTGCTGGTAGAAGGACAATTACTTTCTGCCAAAGTTAAAAATGGAGTACAGTTATTACTATAACATCCCATGTGAGGACATTAAAATGTTCAAATATCAAAAGTGATCTTACCTTCAAAGTCAGAATGACATTTCTAAACATTGATAACACATTTCTTCCTAAGAGGTAACTGACTGTGTGACAAGCCCATGGAAGCCTGCGATCAATCAATAACTGTACTGCCCCTAGCAAAAGAATTGCTGGAGTACCATGATTCTTAGATGTTATCAGCCCAATCCTGCACATATTAGCATTTCAAAATTTAAGAACCTACTTAATGAAGAAATGCATCAATGAATCAGACGTATCACAGAAAAGTGAGCAATCACTGAGTTACAAGTTCCACGATAATGACAGATTTATCTCACAGTAATGAATGGACACTTTTGTTCAGAGCAATAAGCATATTCATTGTATATCTTTTATAACATGGTACTATAAAAAATGGACAGATATCCAGACTGTAATGTCATAAACCAATGCCATTTTCACCCATATCTAGGTCATGCATTAGAAGTAATTATACACTAGTTTAAAATGATTTATACTTCTCTTAAAGTATAGTTCTAAAGAAAACAATCATGATAGACCAAAAGAAGACAGCGAGATTTTACTTTAGGCATTATATTGTTTTTAATGGTAATCAGTATGTGAATGTGTTGAAATTGAGGGTTTGGGCGAATAAATCAATCTCTCATCTTATTAACAAAGAATTACAAGTATATAAAGAAATCTTAGATACCAAAACAATAACCATACCAAATAGGTATTACCGATCAATTGAAGATTGCATAATCAATTTTAATCCTATCTAGAATATAGAAACTAACATAATATCTATCCAACAGGAAGATTTCCTTTTCTCACTTTTTTTCCATTTCTTTTGCATTGGTAGCAGAACTCACGTGACGCAAAATTTGCTTTGGACATGGACATGCTATTATGTTGTATACAGAGAATGTAGATCAGAAGGTTCAGAACTAATTTCATTTTCACCACGTCAAAATCCAAGGTTTATACATAGCATCACACTTCAAAGAGTCAAAATCATATTTGAGATGGCCAGTCCACTAGTTGTATGTCTAAAAGGAGTAGTTTAGAGTATGCATCCAAAGAAAAGAGACAAATCTAAGTTATGCCCATGAGATGAACATGCTTAAAGAAAGGAATAATACCCAAAGCAAAGGAAGTTTTGATAATTAAAGAGACATAACAAACCTATTTTCATGGATAGCATGAATACAAGCAAAAACAAATCTCTTAACCCTGTGGTTCACCAGTGCATGCTTGGATGAATATCCATTACCGGAAACAAGGCCCAGAACATCACCTGCTGCAGATAAACAGTTTCAGAACCGCAACCAAGAAAAATCATGCACAGATAGAGAGAGAAGATTTGTCACAAATAGAGAGAATGTGCAAACAAATCCAGGACAACATGGCAAATCCACATCTTAAGATGCGGGTACCCACTCAAAGAAACTTAAACTGCTATGATAAGGATAAATTATAGTCATTGCAATGTCTCCTCGTGTTAACAATTCTTCCCTTAATATGGGAATATAATACGTCAACCTTCTAAACTTTTCCTTCTGATAGCAGATTAAAGTAATAGATAGGTCCTAAATCTTGTTCCAATATTGCTGGAAACTTAACTGAACCCCCAGTCCATTCGTATGGTTTAAAACAAACAAGTGTAAGTCAGTCCAAACATTGCCATTTAGCCTTGAGATACGACACTGCAGCAGCCTTGTCATCCTCAACCGAGGCTTCAGGCATTGAGACTCTTTTTTGGAAAAAATATCAGAAGAATTAGAAAGGTGTCAAAGGAAAGAAATAAGCAAACCTATACTTATACATGTGTCTCTTTCTGATCACTTAATGACCATTGGCTTACCATACTAACAGTTACATTGCACTAATATAATCATTTAAAGAAACGCAATACATTTTCACAACTGAAAAAACATTATTTGCTTGCTAACAGTTACCAAGCACCAAGCATATATACCATTCTCTTCAATGAACTTTTGAAGCAATCGGCAAGTCTCCACAAGAGCAGAAACATCAGCAGCATTTTTGGGGTTAAAAAAGAAAAGCAGTTGGCGGAGAAAATCTGAATCTGGACCAAAGCACAGTCTGAAGAAGAATAGAGCTGAGAGCAATTAAACAATGTTCTAAAAGACTGCAATAATATGAAAACAAAGAAGTTACCAAAAAGTCAATGTCTTGGCTACTAGAAAGATGAAAATGAGGACCCAATGGTACACCTGTCAACATTTTGGCAGTGGTAACCAAAAGCCATAAAGAACCTCTCACGCACTTGACAACGTTCAGCCTCCACAATTTTTCTTCCTCTAAAACATTTCTGTCAAAATCAATCTGTCAAAACTTCACGTAATCCAATTACAACATATCTGCTATGTTCTATAATCCCTCCTAATGCTGTAGCACGTACTAACCATAATTAAAATGACAGCTTCAACAGTATGACTTACATAACATCAGCATACAACTTTTTCAGACAGATCATGAAACAAGATATGCCCAAACAAAACTGGCCTTCCAGGCTAAACATATAAAGAACATTTTTTTCCTCACCGCATCTTCCTATTATCTTCTGAATTTAAGGGGAAAATGGTTTGATAATTGGCCAGAGTTATGTTAAGAAGTATAAAAAGAAAGCACTGGGGTTAGTTATATAGTTTTTTGGATTGGATAAAAGATTGATATTAATGGATTCCATATGCTGCATGAATGAATAGATGTTTAAAATTTTAGGAAATTATAAGTATTTGAGAATGAATATTTAACATATTGTGTGAACCCATATGTTGGAAATTTTAGATTTAAGTTTTGGCAGCAAATTTTGTTTTCAGAAAATTAGCACACACACAAAGAGAGAGAGAGAGAGAAAAGGTAGGCGGATACCCTTATTATTCTAGTTTCCCAATGTATTAATAGGTATATGACTGCGAATACATAAAAAAAGAATTTTCCCCACTTTGTTTACTAAATCATTAATTGTGATTCACATAAGTTAGCAGTCCATCATAACATTATGACTCAATCAATAGCACCACAATATCAATAACATTACATGTAAATCGTTTTGGGTATTTCAAGAATCCCATAGAGTCAGATAGGACTGGACATTTCAAAATCAACTTGAGGAATAATGAAGACCTCAAAATGAATACTGAATGCCATACTTCTAGATAGGGATAATTTTAATCATCTTCCAGAACTTGAGATAAGTCCTACTCCTAATACTGTGAAACAAAAGATTTGACAGGAATTTTCTCTTATTTAAGCCTTACATTTACTTTACAAAATGCACCTCCTGGAATAAGGATACAACCAACCATTTTTACCAAGCAGAACAGCTTCTAGATATAAATGAAATAATGGAGGCAAATTTCATTTCCAACAATAGGAAATGAGACTGACAGTGATAATTCCAAACAATGTACAATACTGAACTAACCTACCCAGTATTTTTTCTCAAGCTCATCACTTCTATAACTATATAATAAGCATACTAAAGTTTTAGGCTCACACATTACATCAAAGTATAAAGAAGTTGATCTTTCATTTCTCTTATATTGTTCCAAAAGGCACAGACATAAATGAAATTTGCCCTCAATTTATTTAAAGGCATAGAATGCCCTATCACCTCTTTTTATCTTTTAGTATAAAATAAATTAAAGAGAAAAAAAAAGGGAAAAGAGAGATTACTGCCACATTACTTAGCATCAACTATCTAACAATAGACATGCAATAATATTCTGGTCGGCAAGCAAACAAATATTTGTCCTATTAAAGTCAAGAAAAAGGATACATCTATAAGATAAGAGGAAATCAATCATGGTTACATTGTTTCTAGGCATCATAAAAGTAATTGATATGCGAGATAAGATTGCCAAAATGCCCATCTTGCAAATGATAATTTTTTGGTCTGTTGTGGTGCTTCTCTAGAATCTCAACCAACATTACCTACACTACACGCAGAGATGATTTAAAGCTCTACCCTCCTCATGCAGGAAAGTGCTACCAAACACCAGTTACCTTTTGTATTTGCATCCTTTGCTTCTTTTTGCCAATTTATAGACTTCATCCAAATGTCCATTTTAGGAATTGTTTGAAATTGTTTCAGGAATGGTGGGAACTAACTAAAAATGCCAGTATAACTGCAATACTATCATCAAGTCTAGCAATGTGTCACTTGTTTTCCAATCACTTCACCTTCAGACTTCATCATTCCATATTTCGAAGTCTGGCGGCATTTCCCATTTAACCAACAACTCTTCCAAAATTCATGGAACAACTCCAAATGGGTTCACTAAGAAAAAACTATAAAGCGGGTATATACCAATTCAAAACCCAACAATATTAACTTATAAATTATTTAAAAAAGAAAAAGAGTAGCCAATCAAACCAAGAAATGAACCTTCTCATAATCCATAGCCGGAAACTCAATCATCCACAAAAATAAATTAAAAAAAGAACCTGAATTTTAAGAGCAGCAGAGTTCTGCTGACGTTGTCGAAACCGGCGATTTCTCTCCAATCTTGTTTGTTCCAAGAGCTTCTGCCGGTCTCTTTCCTTAGAACTCCGGCCGCCTAAATCCACCCGCTTCCGCGTCGATGATGGATCGCCTGAGAAAAACATCTCTTTCCCTTCAATCAAAAATCTCCAACCTTGTAATTTGTTACCCTGTATACGAACGGATTGTAAGAAGACGATAATCAAAGTTGAACCAATCTAAATGATGTGTTTAAAACTTTTTTAAATTGAAAAATCAAAATTAATTTAAAACTTTCAAAACCAATCCGAATAAGGTATTGGCTTATGGGCAAGTTTATTTATTTTGTTATTACAGAAAAAACCCATGAGTAGAAGTCTGGCTGAACAGGTTGGGCTGGGAGAAGAAAACAATTCAAGCGCAATAAAACCTAATAAAAATGGGCTTCAAAACATCATCTTTTAAAAGGCCCAATAAAGATTTTTTTTCCGATAAGTACTTGCTAGAACTGTCAAAATAAGTTGTACCCCTATTCCAAATTTTTGAATGATTGGATTTGAAAACCTGATTTCAATTGCAATAAAGACTTTTTAACCCTTCTCTTAAGGGTCAAGGACCAACGAAAGTTTAAAGAGGATCGAGCTGCATAGGTCCTTGAAGTCAAAGATATTAAAAAAGTCATTTTATTTTATAATTTATTTATTTTAATTTAAAAAAAGAACATACTTTCTATTACGGTTACATTATTATTGCTTGTAGTAGTATTTTTTTTCTTATTGAAACTCATATTCTTTGTTTAGTTTTTTTTTTTTTTTTTGTGGGACTGTAAATAAGTTTTTCATTTTTATATTTGGTTTTTAATTTTATAATTTTATACATTTTTCTCTAATTTTCTTTTCACTTTGTTTACTATTTTTTTTCATTTTTAAAACGTAATGTGAAAATTGAAA
>JAOXNR010000032.1:16331521-16350616 GCA_028571225.1 Parsonsia alboflavescens | reverse complement strand
TTTAGGCACCTAGATACACACATGATGGCTTGAACAAATTGGCTAACTTTGTTAGATGTGTAGAATATATATACATTACTCCATCAACCAGTTCAAAACGCTACCTGCAGGCCCTATGCTGCCTGCAGGCCCTGCACTGCCTCCCCCTTCCCCCAACACACAGAAAAAAAGGGGTATTTATAACTTGATGTCTTTGTATCTCACTTGACCTCACTGTACTTCAGTTCAACGTCTGGTGCAATTGTTGGAGTGGCACACCATGTCTCTTTTATGCGTCCATATGGCCTCTTTGATGTTCCTGCAGTTAAAGTGACTACTTCCTTAACCATGTTCCCCTTTATGGATAGCATTTCCCACAAGTTAGATTACATGGGAATAAATTACTATGGCCAGGTATGTAATGCTGTAACCCTTCTATTTTTGTTCTACCCTGTCTTGGTTTTTCTGACATGAAATATTGAATTATTTAAAATTTTCCAGGAAGTGATTTCGGGTACTGGGCTGAAGCTTGTTGAGACCGATGAATACAGTGAATCTGGTCGTGGGGTGTATCCTGATGGCTTGTATCGTGTCCTTCTTCAATTCAATGAAAGATACAAGCATCTCAATTTACCATTCATCATCACTGAAAATGGAATCTCTGATGAGACTGATTTAATCAGGCGACCATATTTGTTGGAACATCTATTAGCAATATATGCTGCCATGAGCATGGTTTCAACTCTAAACTTCAGAAATGCACTTGTTTGAAACATTTTGTGGGAAGAATACTAATTTTAAGTATGTCATTCTGTCATGAAGGGTGTCACTGTCCTTGGTTACTTGTTTTGGACCATTTCTGATAACTGGGAATGGGCTGATGGATATGGCCCCAAGTTTGGGCTTGTAGCAGTTGATCGTTCTAACAATCTTGCACGGATTCCACGTCCCTCATATGATTTGTTCACCAAAGTAACTACTCCTACCTACTACATCGCTGAATATTTCAGTTCCTTGGCTATTTACTGATCTGATAATTTGCTTTCCAATTTTGGTTAGGTGGTAACATCCGGCAAAATTACTCAGGGAGACAGAGAGCAGGCATGGAATGAACTGCAAACTGCTGCTAAAGAAAAAAGGACCAGACCCTTTTATCGGGCAGTTAACAAGCATGGTTTGATGTATGCAGGTGTTTTTTCCTTTGTTTAATACTTATTTCTTAGATACGATTTCTTATCTATCTAATTTTGTTTTCTCCTATTAAACCTGGATCCTGCTAGTTTTTTTATTTCCAGCCAGATATTGCATAAGTTTTATTGTTTGACAAAGGAATACACTTATTTTTGTGAGATTGGATTTGATCTGTCGCTGCAAAATCTGCTCACTTAGTTTACTTTCTTGCTAGTTCTCACTACACAGCACAATTACATTACATGAGACTGTATCTGCATGTCCGTGTGTGTAAGTGCATGCACTTGTACCAATGCATGTATTCTACTGATTTAGTAACTGTGTTTACATTTGTGCAGTAGTTAGATACACTCTTCTAAAATTATTATCTTTATTAAGATCTGCTCTATGGCCATTTTTCTGCATTGACATTTCTTCCTATTCATCATGACAGGAGGGCTTGACCAACCTATATGGCGACCTTATGTTGAACGAGATTGGAGATTTGGGCACTATCAAATGGAGGGCCTTCAGGATCCATTGAGCCGCTTTTCACGATATATTCTCCGGCCTCTCTCCAGCAAGAAGAAGAAAAACCCTCAGAGTGACAGCGATGAATTGGTCCTTGAGCCACTGGGATTGACTGTTTAGTTGTTCTATGTGCAGTTTCTTGGAGACTTCTTGTCGTGATTTCGGTGAGTGCTATCAGAAATATTAGAATAGCTATGCGTTTCAGAGTCTTCCGTTTCTAGGATCCTCCTGAATCTTCAGATTTTGTTGAGATTCTCCTGTTCCATCTCAATCATGAAGATGGAACTCCTCTATGCACTTACCAGCATGCTATTTACCACTGATAAAAACTGGTAAACAAAATCTCCAATAATAGACTGCATTAGTTTCTCTGCATTATCCTCCTAAGTTGATGACTTTCCTAAAAGGAAAGCATGACAATCCTCACGATCACATAAAAGATGAAGACTCCAACGGCTAGATATTTGTTTCCCAAAATCGCCAGAGTACACATAACTTAAAATTCATACTTGGGCATTAAAGGAATTTCCATTTTCAGTGTGATTAGACTGACTGTTACTGATATAGTCTTCTTTGCAACAGGTTTAAGCGAATGGGTTTGGTCTACGGAGCCTTCCACATATCTCATTAAGGACCGTGCCATGTTCAGCATTGCTCCAGTGTTCTATGTGCAATCCATATTACTCCCCTAAATGCCCTAAACCAGCAAACCATCCAAGCTGCTGATGATCGATGATGAAAGGCACATTCTATGTACTTGTCATTATATTTGCTTTACTGTAGTTGAACATATTGCAAGGGTACATATGGGAAACAGTACTTGAATATTGTGTAGTATCAACGGATTCTGATAGATTTGCCTAGATTACCTTCTTTAAATGCATTTAAGTTTAGCCCTATTGTTGGAAACTTCTGTAGGCCTAGGTGTTAAGTTTCTAGTCCACATTTAATATATGCTTTCATATGTGAGAGGTAGGTAGTATTGAAGTGTCGCCCATTACTGTAAAATATCTTGTATTATTGATTTGGCAACTAATAAATGTCGTTCAAAAGCTAAAACATTCAGCGAAGGAGGTCACTGTTATTTTCAATGAGATCAATTTCAAGATTCCATTATTCTTTTCTGGATTTTTTGAAGTGATCACATTTTTGAGGTCTCTTATGATCATCTTGAAAAAAGAATGGTGCTTCTAGAAAGACCAGCACGCCCTTCATTTGACTGGACTCGGTTGCAATCATGATAAACCGCTTCAGCCATTTGCAAGAAAATATCTCAGGAGTGATTTTTCTCATGTGCTGGTGGAGCCATTTGGTCGTTTGTTGTCAAAGAGGAAACAAGTTAAAAATTTTGAAGATAAGTGGGAAGTTGTCGTCAAATAAGTTTCCTATGTAGAACTTTAGAGTTTAATACTTTTGCAGAAGAGACAAACCCATAAAGATTAATCTAAGAAACACAATTAAAAGTGTCATTAAATGACTGTTATCATCAACTTGCAATAATTTTACCTGCTAATTGTGGACTTTGTCTTCAAGAAAGCTCACGTGTGTGGACTGCTGAGTGAGTGACAGTAAAATCTATTACTTTATCTATAGCAACAGAACCCATCATCCAATCAAAGACCCTTGAGTAAATCTGTCTCCCATAAGGGAGGGATAGTGATAATATAAAGCAACAGCAGAGTAAACGCAGATTTGCTAGTAACTTTGAACAGTAGAGCAGGCTGAACATGTCATCTTCAATTCCAACTGCACATATTACTACTGTAATCTTCCTATGTTTCTCTGGCTTTCTTTGTTCTTTAATTCCATGCATTAATGCCTATGCAAAGTCCCAGCAGGAATCTGATAGAGTCTTGAAACTCCCTGACCAACCCAGAAACCCACCTATCTCTCAGTTTTCTGGCTATGTTACTGTGAATCAAGCTCATGGCAGGGCCCTCTTCTACTGGTTTTTTGAAGCCCAATCAGAGCCGTCCAAGAAACCCCTTCTTCTCTGGCTCAATGGAGGTACCATTTAATATAGAGGAATTTGGATGTCAAAAGAAAGTCTTTTTTCTTCTTTTCCTCTTAAAATGAGTTCTTCATGTTAAGGAAATATGCAGATATTATAACCTTTATCATGTTATAGTAAAATATTTTCTTTTCTTTGCTTTTTCATTTTGCTATTATTTGATGAGTCAATGGTTGATTCTATACTTAAGTTTATTTGGGTTCTGATTGCTTTCTTGAAGGGCCTGGATGTTCATCAATTGGATATGGTGCAGTATCAGAGTTGGGTCCTCTAAAAGTTGCTAAAAATGGAACTGATCTTACCTTCAATAACTTCTCCTGGAATAAAGGTTCTTTCCCATTTGCTTCAGTTGTCAACCTTCTGTAATATATACTCCAGAAAAAGGAAGTAACCAGTAGGCTTGTAAATTTCTTTACGTCTCTACTTTGCAGAAGCAAATTTACTGTTTTTGGAGTCCCCAGCTGGGGTAGGATTCTCATATACCAATGAATCCTCTGATATAACTAAAGTGGATGACATGTTCGTGGGTAATCTCTATTCTCTACATCAAACTAGGAACAGCCTTTTCAGAAGATATCTTTTATTTGGGAATTATCTATTAACTTGATAATCTTACTCCTATATACATGACCTAGCTGAGGATGCCTACAATTTTCTTCTAAATTGGCTGGAGAGGTTCCCTCAGTTCAAATCTCATGAGTTCTACATATCAGGAGAGAGTTATGCTGGTGATTCTATGGAATAATCCTGAATCTTCTTGGTTTCTATTCTAGTAGTAAATCTATATGTTTAACATGTTCTTTAATCTGTTAGGGCATTATGTGCCTCAATTGGCTGAGCTTGTGTATGACCGTAATAAGGATACTGCAAAATACCCACATATAAATCTCAAAGGTTTCATAGTAAGTAAGCCCTAAGAATAATAAAGGTTACTGACTTTCCTATTCTTTTCTTGTTTCCTTTCATTCAAACAGTACCTAAATGAGCTGATAATTGGGTAGGTCGGAAATCCTGAAACAGATGATTATTATGATAATAAAGGAATATTGGAGTATGCTTGGAGCCATGCAGTTGTATCAGATCAAGAGTTTGAAAAGGCTAAACAAGTATGTAACTTTAAGCTCTCCGAGTGGTCAAATGATTGCAATGCTGCAATGAATGTTGTCTTCAATAAATACAAAGAGATCGATATCTACAATATATATGCGCCCTCATGTCTATTAAACAGCACTTCTTCTTTAGCCTATGCTATGGTAAATGAGTATGAGTTTTCACGTTCTAAGGTAATGCTGCAAACAGGCTTCTTCTCTTAAACTGACTATAACAAGAGAAAAAGGATTGTTGTAGACTGGTTATTTTAAGTTCCGTGATCAATATATTATCAGGAGAAAACTTATGGAATAAGGAGGATGAGACTTCTCCCAGGAGGACGAGGTTATGACCCCTGCTTCTCTCATTATGCTGAAGATTATTTCAACAGGATAGATGTTCAGACTGCACTTCATGCTACCAGAGGAGTAAATGCAACTGTGAAATGGGAAACTTGCAAGTAAGTTAGTTCACTTTTAATGTCTAATCTTTGATTCTTTATGTCTTTTTTTATCTATTAACAGACTATTGATTGAACCTAATGGTATTTCATTTTATATCAGTGACTTTCTTTTTAGTGCATACCACTACACTGTATCTTCTGTCCTACCCATATACAGGAAACTTATAAAAGGTGGACTCAAAATCTGGATTTACAGGTATCTCTTTTGTCTTCATAACTAATATGTTTAAGTTAGTTTCATCTGTGTTTTGCAAGTAATTGATCCAGTGCCTTCACATGCTTTCCAAAGAGATTTTCTAAGGAGAGTTTCTGTCTCAAATGCTTATTTAGCCTTGACATGATGCGTGGAAAACTTTGTGCTACAAAATAATGTTAACATAACATCATGGGTTTGTTTTGGTGATTGTTCTAGTGGAGATACTGATGGAAGAGTGCCAGTTATAGGTTCAAGATACTGCATTGAAGCTCTTGAACTGCCCCTTAAATCTCCATGGCATTCTTGGTACCACAACCACCAGGTAATTGCTACCACTCAGTCTAATCTTCAACTGGAACCATCCCTTAAATCTCCATGGCCTTTCAACTGAAGTGAGAGACAGAACTTCAATCAAATCTTCATTTGTTTATCATTTACTTCTTATGGGGCTTTGCATAGGGGTGTAGAACAACAAACTTAGCTCCAAGTTTGAGGCAGACAAAATCCAATACCACCATTTCCTGCTAGTACATGGTGCTGCTTTTACCCTCCTAGACAATGAAATTGCACAACCATCGTTTGCCATCCCTTATCGGCTTATCCCCTGATAGGATCAAAATTGTTCTCTCTGATTACTAAAGAAAAAATCTTAAAAATACTCAAATGCAGGTTGGAGGGAGGATAGTAGAGTATGAAGGACTGAGTTTTGTGACCATAAGAGGAGCAGGTCATTTGGTACCTCTCAACAAGCCCAGTGAAGCACTTGCACTAATTCATTCTTTCTTGTCTGGAGAAAGCCTCCCAAGGAATAGATAAAGATCACCATGCTTCATCAATATGCAGCCTTTCCATAAGGAGAAGAATAATCATTAATCCCATCAGAAAAGGGAAAAATTGTTTTAAAATTTCAAATTTAACAGATTGAACAGCTCCAGAAATGGTGAGCAAATGATCTTTACACGTTGGAAATGAATATATGATGTGTACGTAAACTGGTTGACTTTCTTAATGTTATTTTTCCATAAATAATCAGGCTTCTTGGCTTTGTTTATTTTATTATTATTATTAATTTTTTATACCCACTTCTCTCCTATTACTGCCTTTATCTCTCCTCTCAAGGATCAACAGTAGTATCTCATTTACCGAATTCAAGGCATTCCGTTCCTAAATGTTGCGATTTACTAATAAGTTAGTAAGGTTTAATAACTGCTTGGTTTTGTTTGAATATAATTTCTCTTTATAAACTATCTCATTTAACATTCATTATTTATTTAATAAAATTGAAAAAGAATATACAAAATTATTTTAACATCTAAGGATATTTCATCAAACTTCCAAATTTTAAAAAACTTTCATTTTTACATGAAATTTTTATTTCTCACCATGTCATGGGTCACATGAATAATTTTTTAAAAAATTTAAAATCTTTTTTTTATATAATAATATATATCCTTATTCATATTCCTCTAAGATACAATTAATAACAATATATATAAAATTTAATTAACATTTAATACATATATTTAGTTTATATTGATCTAAAATTTTACCATTTTTATTATTTTTTTGTTAAAAAAAAACTCTTCCTATTTTTACCAATTCCTTTTCAAATAATTTATTCAAACAATTATAGAGAATAATTATAAAGAAAAACATTTATGTGTTTAATTAAAAAATATATATTTTTTAATTATATATATACTTCTAAAATACAATGAATAATAATATTTAATTATTTTTAATGTATGTTAAGAAAATAATTTTTTTAAAAAATGGTTTAACATGAGCCAAGAAGAGTTGTCCACGTGTAATTCATGCACTTAAAAACAATTACGAGTTTCGTCATTAATTCAATGTGAGATTTACCTGTCAAAGTCAAGAAAAACCTGTCAGCTTCGCGACCACCACTCCGACAAACACTTACTGTGACATACTCACACAAACATCGCTTCTCCGGCACCGGAACGCCGTTCTTAAGGGCAGATGAAAAATGTCCATAACTTTAGCAACAACAAGCTTCGGCAGTGGAGATAAAATCGAAGTTCTGAAGAAGGAAATGGAAGCCTTCTCCATATGGTTCCCGGCGGTAGTTCTCCGTTCGTCTCTGTTCCACAACCACCAGAAGGACATGATATACGTGGAGTTCCAAACGCTAACAGCTCCCAGTGATGATGAAAGACCCTTGAGGGAATATGTAGGGGTTACTGACGTCAGGCCAGCTCCACCTGGGGAGTTGCATAGGTATTTTAAAGTTGGGGAGATTGTGGAAGCCTTTCATGAGTTGAAAAAAGGTTGGAGGAAAGGTAGAGTCTTGGATATATCGGAGAATTCCAAGTACAGAGTCCTGTTTCTTGATGACGCAAATGGTGGTAATTCTGAGACTGATGTGGACCAGTGGGGTTTAAGGGCTTATAGGGTTTGGGATGACCACTCATGGATACCACCTTTTCAGCTTCAGGTAAGACATCTACATGTGGAATGCATTATTGATCGAGTCAATGAAGTATTTTGCCTAATTTAAATTAATAATTTTTTGCGTGATTAAATTACTGGATCTAGCATGTTAGCCATTCCTGTGAATGTAGAAATGATGATGAGTGGAAAGATACTAACAGTGGGCTATTTAGGCTTGGGTAATTTTGTTGTTTTATTTTCTGTTGTGTATTTTATATACGTATCTTGAAAGGGAGGAATAGAGTGAATTTAGATTGGCAAAGGACAGATTTGTAAAAACTGTTTTCAATTGCATGAAAATATGTGGAGATACAGATGTTAGATGTTGTCTAAAGGAATGAGATGCAGACAAAAAACAGCAGGTTGAAAGCTTTTGGAGTATCAAATGCAATCATTCATGATAGGTAATCCATCAAAGCTTTCCTTTTGCTATACATAATCTTTTCATGTATTAGTTTACTTTTGACAACCTTGGACAGAATCTATGATGACAGAGAGAAAGGAAAACTTTAAAATTTTATATTTCTGAAAGCAGAGAACTTTGTAATTAAGTATATATCTACATGAGCAACAAGATAATAATTTTGAAGAGTTTGGAAGGTCCTGAACGAACTTGTTTCATGTCTGTTCAAGAGACAATGATTTCATTCAAGACTTACTGCTTCTTTACTTCAATGTTGGACTAGGTATTATTGCACATCAGGTGCTTCCAAAAGTCCTGATTTTGAGACGTTAAGAGCTTAACAAGTTAAAACTTACCTTGTTGATGATTTTCCTTCTTAGGAGGGGGGTGGGGAAGCTATGTGCACAGTGTTAACATGTTATGTTTCTGCTGGTAATGCCCCTGTATAACCAAATGTACCAATACAAATACAAGCATAGATGTCTTCCCCTTGCAAAATTCTTTCAGATATTTGCTTCTTGTATTTCCCTACTTAACGTTATGCAGGATTATGTGGTGTGGTGTCTATTCAAGTTCAATGTGAGTGAGTTCCTCTGGCAATGTTTGAAGATGCATGAGAATATATTGATTCATACATTTCTCCATCTTTACCAGGCAGTAAGTAATAATTGCAACTCCCTTCTGACTAAAGCAGCTGTTTTGCTCTGTCTGCTTTGGTCTTTTCCATGTTTCATATGTAATGCAAGTATTTTTTGTTCTATCGGATACTTCATCTCGACCAGCCATTTCAACTACTTTGGGTGCACATTAGAGACTCAACTACTTCTTGATGTTTATCTTTTTAATACTTGTATGCAGAAACTCTCTTCTGAGGAAAATGTGACTTCAAGGGATAAGAAGTGTAAGATAAAGTATACAAGGAGAAGATCTGGGCCAAAGTTTGCCAAGGGGATGTTGATTGAGGTCAAAGGTGCAGAACATTTTCAAGGTTCGTGGTATCCTGCAACTATAGTTGAATTATTGGGACAAAATAGTGTCTTGTTGGAGTACCAAAGTCTGAAAACTCAGGATCAGACACAGTTTCTCCAAGCAGAAGCAGATGCTTTGCAAATCCGACCCCATCCTCCCATGATTCAACAACAGTCTTTTGAACTTTTTGCACAAGTTGATGCCTGGTATAAAAATGGTTGGTGGATGGGTCACATCTCACAAGTCATTGATGACATATCTTACATGGTTTGTTTCAGTGACACAAACAAAGTAATGAAGTTCAAGAAATCCAAGCTGCGGTCACATCAAGAGTGGGTTAAGAATCAATGGATTGCAGCTCCAAAAGTATGATTTATATTTTTCTGTTTAAGCACTTATTTTGTTTATTAGCTAACTCTTTTTTACTCTGCTTGTCGAAGGTAGGTTTTTAGTCCATATTCCTTTTCTTCATGGCATGCTAACTTAATCCTTTTGGATGATAATTTGTATTTCAAACTTTTTTGTTCATTTCCTCTTTTCTTGCTTTTCAATGGGTGATGGTTTATATTACAGAAAATTTCAACAGAAATGAAGGATGAGAATAAGAAGTTGAAACCTCGGATAACATATTCTGGAAATAAGTTAGAGCAGCTCCAGAAGGGGATGATGGTGGAGGTCAAAAGTGATGAAGAAGGTTATCAAGGTGCTTGGTATTCTGCTGTAATACTTGGCCCCACTGACAATAATAGCTTTTTGGTGGAATATCAGACGCTGAAAACAGATGATGAATCCGAGCTTCTTAAAGAAACTGCTCGTGCTTCCTACATCAGGCCATTTCCTCCTCTATCCCAACGGATTCACCGTTATAAGATGCTTGAAGAAGTTGATGCATGGTATAACGAGGGATGGTGGACTGGCGTTATTAGTAAAGTTTTAGATGGCTTAAAGTATGAAGTTTATTTCTGGACAAGCAATGAAGAAATAGAATTCAGTCATTGTGATTTGAGGCCTCATCAAGAATGGATTGATGGAAAATGGATTATTGATTTCCAGGTAGGATCGGAAGAAATTTTGGCTCAAAAGTTAATTATAGGCATTTTTCTCTATTTTACTACATTAAAAGAATCCTAAAGCTGCTACTTTTACTTTAAATTCCAAAACTTCGCAAAAAGTTAATTGTAGTTGTTTTTCTCTATTTTATCTCTTCCTACATTAAAAGAATCCTAAAACTGATACTTTTATTTTTAAAATTCTAAGACTTTATAAATGAACAGTTTAAAACTTGGACCTCCTCATGGAGGCATCCCCTCGTAAAACAGAAAACCTCAATTTCCTCTTTTTTTCCTATGCCATTAAAGGTAGCAAATTTAAACCCATATCATGTATTTGATATTTTGAATCTCCAAATTCTTTTCTTTTTCTGGTTAGGGGAAAGAAATCTTTGCTCACTAGATGACTGCTTGAATTGCAGAAGAAATCTAAGTTGCTGTTGAAGTCAAAGCGCGGAAAACTAAAAAGGCGGAATGGTCAAGCAGCATCTAGTGCATGTTTTAACCCTGGAGCAAAGGTAGAGGTAAGAAGTGATGAAGAAGGTTACAGGGGCTCCTGGTACCCTGCACTCATAGTGAAGGACCTGGGGAATGGAAAGTACTTGGTACAATACCAAACCCGGATGACTGATGATGAAACTGAACTTCTGAAAGAAGAAGCTGATGCTCAGAGAATAAGGCCCGTTCCTCCTAAGGTTCAGCAAACTCAGAACTTCAGACCACTTGATGAAGTTGATGCTTGGTATGATGAAGGTTGGTGGGTTGGTGAGGTCTGCAAGGTTCTTCAAGGTCGAAAGTACAGTATCTATTTCCAGAGCACAAATGAGGTTTTGGAGTTTCAGCATTCTGATTTGAGACCTCATCAAGATTGGGTAAATCAACAATGGATCCACACTCTCAGGGTATGGTCCTTATTTCAATAACTTTACAGCGCAGCGCCCTTAATTCTTTCGCACTATAATAAAATGCCATCTAAAGCTGTTCCAATTAAATATTTTCACATTTTACATTACTTTGATGCAAGAGCTCAAATGATTGCCAACCTTCATGATAAATGTTTCCTTTTAATAAGAAGGATAAGGGTTTTCATTTACACACAATAGAAAAGTAGGCCAACTAATTTTATTTTCTCTTCAAGCTCTTAATGGCAAGTGTATACAAGGTGCGTTTTAGATTGAATTCTTTGCCTGCACCTAGTACTTCCAATTAAGATGTTATCTTCAGTTTGACAAATGAAAATTTTTTATTTGGTATCTCCAAACTCATCTAAGATCTCCCTGTTCTATTTAGACACCCAATGACTTTGATCTTGTACTTTTGCAGAGGAGGTGAATGATCACCAAGTCATCTCTCTGGTGGACTGTCATTCAACTTGATTCACGAGCTAAAGTTGCTGATTGGTTTATCTGGCTGGTGGCTGCTTCAGAATTGATACCACTCTATAGACATCACTAATAGGTTAAAAATATGCACAGCTACCACATTGTCTAGTATTAGAAAGTTGTATTAAGCTCTTGAATCTGGAGCAACAAATTTATATGCTATATTTAGATGGTAAATGGTTATGTTGTTTATAATTATATATGACTTTCTTTCTTTGGCACTTTGGGATCATTCACTCTTTAGTTTTTCAAGTAGATAAAATTGCTCTTTATCTTGCAATAATTTCTTATGATCTATATTTCAGGACCTCTTGGTGCTATAAAGTCTAAACCAAAAAAAGAAAAAAAGGCTTGATCTTTTATCAATGTTCTTGTAGTGTTTTGTTGGCTTTAAGGATTGAAGAATTTTATCAATGAATTTTTTATTTATTAGGAACAATTTTGTAATTGAGAACTTTAATTAGGGAGAATGGCCTTATCGTATTTGAATTTATGTTCAAAGTAAATTCTAGTAATTGATGATTAACTTTTGTCAACTGAATATCTAAACAATTTACGAGCCGCTCAATAAATACTTTCAGCCACTTTGATGCTAAATCCGGTAGAGTCGTCAAGTGTCAAGCACATGGGTCCAGTTAGAGTGGCTTTTTTGTCATCATAATGAAATATTCCCATCCAAGATCAATCCATACCTTCCTGTTCTTTCAAAACCTGACCATAAGGGAAAAAAAATAAAAAAGAGGAAAAGGGGGAATTCTGAATCAGCCCTGAAACTTTTGATTTTGGCGAACCATCGTGAGAAGAATAGAAGCTTTGATGAAGATAACCATTCTTCCAAGAAGAACTCCAATCGCATCACTCAAAAGCTTCCATATATCTTAGTCCCACTTGCTTGTCAGTTTGATGAAAGAAAGACTTCCAACAAATTTAATGGGTGATACACAAAAAGATTGGTGTTGAATCTTTCTTCAAAATTCATTATTGTCGATGTTTTTATACTAGAAGGACATGCTATTATGTTGATTATAAGTAAGTATTAGTTCAATTTGGAAGTCAATTTTGTCCTTGGCCATGGGACATGACAGGGGGAGATTTGTGGTTTTAAAAGTGAATGGGTTGAAGTACTTCAATGTGCTATGTCCGAGTGCAACTTTTCTAAAAGTGTGTTCTTTCTTGTCTCCATCTCTTCTTTTATATTCGTTTGTTGTCTTTTATGCTACTTCAAGTGTTTTAGTGTTATAATTTTTTTCAAAGTTGCTGGCTCATCGATTTTGACCGTTCATGCTGGATTCCTTTTCTTTATTCCATGCTTTACCAAAAAAATTTAGTAATGGAGCCTTACCTTTGTTGACACTAGGACAACACTGACATTCGAATGAGGTATCAATCAATGTTTTTTACGAAGGTAGAAAGGATGGTACCAAATATGTCGGTGGGTGCAAGAAACTTTATGACCATTGAAAGTTAATGAAATCACATTTAATATGTTAGACCATTTCTCTTACAATTTGTTCTATAAGGAGTACGTAATTTACTATTGGAAACCAAGTGGGAAAGATTGGAGGTTGATACTTTATGATGAAGATTTGTAGATTTTTGTTAAGTTTGCTAAAGACAATAATTATGCAGATTTATACTTTCACCTAATGGACCATATAGCAATGGTTAGGTTATGAGAAGGGGGTTGTTGAGATATTTTATTATCCTAATCACAATTATCATGTATTATCTACATTGGCTACAAGTAGATTAGTGGGGGTTAATGAGGGTATATCCAAACAAGGCACTGCAAGAAATGACCGAGGAAAAGTGCAGATGCAACCAGTTGATGATGAAACTGGAGTTGGTCGCATGGACAGCAACAGTAAAAAGAGAAAACACATAGATGGTCAGCAATCTAGGGTAGAGTTAGTCCTAGGTTGAAAAACAAAGTTGTGGTTGGACAAAACAAACCACTAAAGCATGTTTTGGGATCTATTACAATGAAGCCAAGCTGCAAAGTGGTGGTTGAGAATCTACCAAGGAGTCCTTCTAGGAAAAAACTACAATTTAAGAACAATACAGATAACAATGTAAAACCTTTCGATATTTTTAATTTTCATTCATTCTATCCTATGCTTTTTCTAACAACACTTTCTCAATTGTAGATATATTAGGTAGTGGTAGTAGTGTCGAAAAAAGTACAAAGGAATCTGGTCTCATGGTTTGGGAAACACTTGAAAAAACGTCAAATGTGTGGCAACAATTTAAGAGCTCGGGAGGTCCAAAAGGTACACCTAATATTCAATTACCAATAATGGACTTTGCAAAAATGATGAGTGTTATTGCAGGTGAAGCATGTTAAACACATGTATTCATTTGAGTCGATTAAACACGTGTCTTATTAAACAAATATATCATTTCTTTTACTCTTCAAATGCAGAAAATCAGTGAGGTCAATGCTTACAAGCACATTTGATGTAAGTGGTGTGCAGCCTACCAAGCAACTATGCCTGTGACTAAGGTGACTACAACATGCAGTACCTCTACAATGAAGATTGATAGTGCAGGGCTTGTGAAGACTTCAAACAAGTATGATAATGCTAAGAAAGTAAAAGGTGGTGCAGCCGTGGAAAAGATACTGAGAAGAAGCCCAAGGAGATATGTTGGGATAGATAAAAATGCCTGAAACAGTATATCGGAACCACAAGAAGAGGTTGTGCAAGGTTGGCTTCTCTCTTCATATCTTCGAATGTCATTTTATAATTGATCCTAATAGTGCAATTTTTTATTTTGATGTGTTTTCTTACCGTACCATTGCTTGCAAATGATAGAACCAATGCATTACATCTAGGAAAAGAGACCACTTACGATTTCGACATGGAGGAATTGCTGGCAACACTTGACCAAATGGACCCGGTTGTGTCTATTCCAAATATCACTCAAATGTGTTTTTTGGGATCAAAAGGAGCTAAAAATATCAATGCGGCAACCCATTTGGATGAACATAATTCTACAAATCTGTTACTTGAAGCAAATTCTGGTGAGTTTAGGGTATTTGTAGACAAAAATGTTTAAACATCATAATTATATATTATGTGCATCATAACTAATATCAAATTTGTCAACTTGTAGGTCACCTAACTAATGAAGGAGTGACAAATGTGTCTAGAAATATTGAAGGAGATGGAGATGTTTCAAACACTGAAGGCGATGTCATAGAAAAATCAACTGAAACACCTGCTAAAAGAAGAGTGAAACATATTGTAAGGAAAGGTGCTCCCAGGAATAATGTGAGCAATGATGGTGAGGGTTCATGTAGTGATGACTTTGAGGATAGTGATTTTGATATGAGTGAGGAAAATGATGATGGCACTTGTCTTGACAAGTATGTGGATATTGGGTTTGATGCAAAGCTAGTAGACAGTTATGCTTTTCCACTTGACAATGCTGAAGAAAATGAAGGAGATGAAGAGCAAATAAGAGGAGGGGCAGAGAGGAGTATAAGGAGGAGAAATACAAGGAAAAGACAACTATAACTAATCACTAGTGGGAGGATTTGTTACTATCGAAAGATGAAGCTCCGGGCACTGAAGTTTCAGACTCATGTGATGGAGAATCTGATCAAAACTTTGGTTATTCTAGTAAGGATGAGGATGGAAGTAGTGTATCCATGAAGTTTCGAAGTTTACCCTTCGGACTGGGTTGAATGAGCCAAAATTATGTATTGGGATGTTTCTTAACACTAAACAAGATTTCAAGCAAACTGTGGTTCACCATGGAATTAAATGTGGACGACCTGTCAAGTTTTTTCTGAATGACAAGAGAATAGTGAGTGCACTGTGCAAGGCACTAGGTTGTGCTTGGATTTCCTATGCAGCAAACGTGAAAGGCACAACAACTTTCCAAATCAGAACCCTACAACCAAAGCACAAATGTGGAATGACATTCTACCACAATTGGCCTCACACACATTTTTTACATGGGTTTACTTGAATGGCTTCAAAACCAGTAAAACTTAAGATGCTGGATATAAACTACAAGGATAAAATTCATAGAGAATTATATGTACAAGTTTCTAGGAATGTGTTTTACAAGGCAAAGTCGCATGCAAGGCAATTGATACAAGGGAAATATAATGAACAGTACAAGAAACTAGAGGATTATTGTGCAAAACTAAGGACATCAAATGAAGGATCTACCATTATCCTCCAAGCAAGTGATAATGACGATGAGATCCGACATGTCTTCAAGAGATTTTATGCATGCTTTGTAGCATTGAGACAAGGGTTTGTAAGGAGTTGCCAAAAAATAATTAGACTTGATGGTTGTTTCTTGAAAGGCCCACACTCAGACATTTACTGACTGCTGTAGGAATTGCCCCAAACAACGGAATGTATCCAGTAGCATATGGTGTGGTGAAGGGTGAAAATAAGGAAAGCTAGAAGTGGTTTCTCAACTTATGGATTCAAAATGTGCATATTTATGAGATAGACAAGTGGGCACTGATCTCGGACAGACAAAAGGTATGAACGTAGTGTTAATTATGTCTTCTTTACAATTCAGTTTATTATTTTGTCTTGGACTCTAATTGATGATATTAGTTTATTCCCCCATTGAACACATGTGTTTCGACCTTTATTATCAGGGACTCATCCCAACAGTCGGGGAGTTATTGCCAGGGATTGAGCACTGGTATCGTGTGCACCATTTTCATAATAACTTCAAGAGGTCACACGCGAGAAAGGCATTAAAGGAGATGCTCTGGAACACATTCCTATTATGAGAACAAGTTCTTAGCTGTCATGGAGGAAATCCAGAACTTTGATGTAGCTGCGTGTAAATGGCTCCAAAAGAATGATTCACCAAGACACCGGTCAGGGTCCTTTTTTAACACCAACATCAAATGTGATGTTCTGTTGAACAATCACTGCTAGAGCTTCAATGTAAAACTAGTGGAGGCACGTGAAAAGCCCATACTGGGTCTCCTTGAAAGAATTAGACTGTTCTTGATGTCAAAGATGAAGAACAGGAGGGAGTGGATAGATAAACAAGATGTGGTCATCTGCCCCAACATTCAAAAAAGGTTGGAACAAATTATGGATCAAAAAAGAGATTATGGTGCCACCTTTGCTGGAGAGACACAATTCCAGGTCTCTAATCGCCAACAAACAAAACAATGTGGTTGATTTGGTTCTTCATACCTATTCATGCAGAAAGTAGGAGTTGAGTGTCATTCCATGCCCTCATGCAGTGGCAACCATAGGTTTCATTAGAGATAGACCAGAGGACTATGTGAATATTTTTTATAGCAAAGATAAGTTCATGATGGATTATGAGCTAATAATTTGCCCTATCAATGGTCCTAATAATTAGCCCCGAACAGGGAGACTTGTTTTTGTGCACCTCCTAAACTCAAATTTCCCAAAAAGGCAAGAAGAAAGGAGTCCAGTGAAGGTAGGATTTCTAAAAATGGAAAGGTTAAGATGAGAAGGGTAGGACTTGGCACAGGAACATGCACCAAGTGCTATAAATCAAGCCACAACAGAAGATCATGCCCCTTACTTTCTAATGCAGCAATTGAAGCTTCCCATAATGAAACTAGAGCTAGTGATGTTGTTGAAGAAGGAACTTAGCCTTCCGAGCAAGGAATGCAACAACCTTCTGAGCAGTCCATTTCTAATAAGTGTGGTAATTGTCATGAACTAGGGCACAATAGGAGAACTTGCAAGAAGGAAAGACAACAAGCTATAACAAGTACTGCAAATCCTATTGAGAATGTAAGTGTTGGGATATGGGGTAATCAGTCTTAGCCTTCCCAAGTCATAAATGAAAATGTAAGTATTTTCTTTGTGCTTACTAATCTTATATGATTGTTTGATAAGTTCAAATCATATGTAGGTAAATCAACAAGGCAAAAGGATGAGAAAGTGCAGCATTTGTCATGAGTTTGGCCACAAGAATGTTACTTGTCCAAGGGCTATAGAGAATCTACAGGCAAATTTCAAGGCAAATATGAATTAACAGTGGCTATTGGTATGCGGAGAACATGCATTGTTTTTGTGAAGGGTTCAAGCAACAGTGTCATTAACTTATGGGTTTGGTGGATGGTAATTATTTTGTGATACTGACTAAACACTTATTTTGTGATAGACCTTCATTTAGGCTAATTGTGTACGGGGCCATACTTTTGTTAATAGCGGATACATACAGCTAGATTTAATGCTTTAGGTTATTTTGATTTAGGATTGTAAAATTTGGTTATGTTGATGTTTGATGTGTAGTTGATACAAACAGCTAAATTTAATGCTTCATGGTATAAATGCTTGATTTAGCCTCCTTATGTTTGTTTGATTTAGGTTCCATTCTTTACTTATTTTTATGTCTGATATAAAGCTAATGCAAACAGCTAGGTTTAGTTCTTAATAGTGTACATGCTTGATTTAGACTCCTTATGTTTCTATGATTTGGGCTCATTGTGCATAGGGAAGATCTTTTCGTATAATGCATTTAGGAACAAACAAAATTTTTGCTAAAATGAGAAGTGTTATCATAGTTATGTTAAGTTGTAACCTTCTTAAGCTCATTCGATCATATGATCATTTTCTTGGCCAATTAAATGTACTGAAATAATCTGCAATTCAATTCCTAGAATGATTTTAATCACTTCAATAACATGAATAAAAAAGTCACCAAAGTTCTCCAATACGGAAAAACCACAAAAGTTTGGGATCAAGTCATTAATGATACTGAGACAAAAAGCCATAAACACCAGGATTAAATGGAATCAAATTCAATTTCTACATCATTACATCACCACCATATTAGAGATGTTTTCTCATCCACTATATCAACACAACTTTTTAGGTTCAACAACCATGAGCATCCTAAATCTAAAACACCTTTACTCGAAGAGGCAAATTCACCAAACTAGGAGCATGACACTAATGATAAACCAACCCATCAAAACAAGTATTAGTAATCAGACCTTCCTCCTTTGACATTTCATTTCTAACTCTAATTTGGCATTGCTTTTCAGCAGTCCAGGTATGATGCTTTTGGATCGATCACACATTGGAGGGTCATACCATTTGAAGAAGCCACACCCATTATCCCGCTGCCAAGAAAAAATTGGAAAGGTTTCTTCACAAGGGCACTCACATATGATTTCTAATTTTGGTTGCACGTTAAAATTTTGAGCAAGGATCCTTACCTCAAAAGTTTCACAACCAAGAAATCTCCCTTCCAGGATTGGCATCAGTCCATGAAGTTCTCAAAAAACTGGGTTTCCCGCAATATCAATTCATTGTGCTGCCAAATTCGATCATTGAGCATCTTCTCAAGGTTCGAGAATGTCTGTGGCCACGAGTTCTTCTCGTCTAGAATTTGGAGTAGCAACTCCTTATGGAGCACCAAGTAT
>JAOXNR010000032.1:16314205-16331421 GCA_028571225.1 Parsonsia alboflavescens | reverse complement strand
TTTGCCAGATTTAAGTATTAAAGTAGTCGAAAGTATTTATTTGACAATCCATAAATTATTTGATTATTCAATTGACAAAAATTAATCATTATTTATTAGAATTGACCTTGTACTTAAATTTGGATATTATATGGATCATTCTCCGCTTTAATTGCTTTAATTAATAGCAGACGAAAAAACCAAATGAATTCTTCACTTGCCAGAGTCGGTCAAACTCAAAGCCTTTTAATTGTATCAGCAACTTCAGTGACGCTTAATCACAGCCGTCCATCATAGGCATTGATTTCGTTATTTGATGGGCATATTCTCCTGAAAACTTCTACCATTTCGGGGATGCTGTTCCTTCAATAGCCCTTGGGAGATTCAGACGTCGGGCACTTAGGCCCCATTTTCTGTTTCTCTATGCAAAACTCATCCTCAATATCTCTGTCCCAGAAATGTCGTTTCTTGGATTTGAGGTCATGATCTGTCTAAAAGCATTTTCTTGGGGCTTTTCTTGATTCTTGATTCCTTTTCATTTTCCCATGGTTTCTTGGAGCTACCACATGAATCAATCCAGTCCAGGATGTGGGTTCTTCCCGGATGATGTAGTACTTCAAATTTTTGCTAGATTGCCGGTAAAATCTCTTTTCAGGATCAAGTGTGTTTGCAAATTGTGGAATAAATTAGCTTCCGATTCTTACTTAAAGCAGCTTTATAATGAATTCTCTGTTAAGAACCCTATGGTACTAGTAGATTTTACCGAGACCACATCCAAATCAAGATCAAGTTTGATTTGTGTTGATAATGTAAGGGCTGTGTCTGAGTTTTCCTTGGATTTTATTGAGGATAGAGTAAAAGTGAGAGCGTCATGTAATGGTTTATTGTGTTGCTCTAGCGTTCCTGAGAAGGGTGTTTATTATGTGTGTAATCCAATGACTAGAGAGTATAAGTTGCTTCCAAGAAGTAGGGAAAGGCCTATTACTCGATTTCATCCTGATGGCGAAGCTACTCTTGTTGGTTTGGCTTGCAATTTATTGACTCAAAAGTATAATGTTGTGTTAGCTGGCTACCATCGATCATTTGGGCACAGGGCTGAGAGGACATTTATATGTTTGGTATATGATTCTGAATCAAATAAGTGGAGCAAGTTTGTATCTTTGCAAGATGTTCGCTTTACTCATATGAATAGAAACCAAGTGGTGTTTGTTAATGGGGGATTGCATTGGTTGACAGAGAGCTGTTCTTGTATATTTGTTTTGGATTTGAAATGTCATGAGTTCAGGAAAATTTTATTGCCAAATGAACTGAGCTCTGCTGTTGGAAACCGGGTTTACTTGTTGGAGTTGGACGGCTGCTTGTCTGTGATTCAGATATCAGATGCTTGGATGAATGTTTGGTTTAGGAAAGACTATGAGAGAGAAGACTGGCATATGGTTGACAGGGTAAGTCTTCGATGCATTAGAGGGATGGTTCCAGGCATTTTTCCTATAAGTCAAACACATGATTATGTTTTTCTTGCTACACATAAACAGATATTAGTCTATCAGCGAAAGAGCAGAGTGTGGAAGGAGATGTACTCTGTAAATAGCAACTCCATCCTGCCTCTCTGGTTTTCAGCACATGCCTTCAGAAGCACTGTTTTTTCTTGTCATTAAGGCATGAGTTATTTTTTCGTTTCGAGTAGATATTCTGTACATATAATAAATTAGGTCTACCATTACTATTTATTTGATATATAAGTAAATGAGTAGCATGTAATTGTTATGTTAAATCAGGTTCTTTCCATTTTGATTCAGTTCCTGATTGTAGGCCTGTGTATGATACTTTTGCTTGCTTCTGTTGTGATTGACGGATGCCCCCCCTTGAGGTTCCCTGCAAAATTTTTCTGTTTCACTTTGATTCTGATGGTTGCATCAACAAAGCTTCCTAATTTGGCAGCCATTCTGCTTTTATTATGTCTTGAAGCTCTGTGATCTATAAATCTATGATGAAGTGGCTTTGGCTGGCTGGTGTTTGACACGTTTATCCTTCTGATTCCTACCTGCTGGGAAAATTAAGAAGGGATAATATAAGTTTATATCAGCTTCTTTAATCTCTTTTACACTATCGATAATATGTCATCCCAATGTTTGTTCTAGTCTGATCAGCTGTGCAAGGATCTCTTTGATGGGATTGCAATGGCTCTTGTGATTTTATTCTATTTCTGCTAAGCTACTTGTCTGCAAGGATCAAGCTTTTCCTAATGGTAGTTTGATTTTGTTTCTGTGGGATATTTGATTCTTTCTGTTGGACATGATCAAGTAGAATCCAACAAGGGCTGCTGAAAATCCATGTTCTTGAATTGAAAATGATTTGATGCAATGCATAATATTTGCTATGTTTCAAGTCTGTTGTTTATCTGATGCTATCAGACCTTGTGAGGGCGAAACAGCATTTACTTTTTTCTGTCTAATCCAAATTCTTGAGATGGCTCCAAGTTCTTTATTGACTGGAGAGACTTTGCATTTATCAGAAACACAAAGAAAGATAAAATTCACAATCCACCTGAGTTGAAGGCTTATTCCCAATTTTCCATTGATTTTTTCGAAGGTGAAGGACCAACCAATATTCATTAGCAAGGCACGAGACAGGCGGAGAGCTATCTATGATCATCCGTCAATGCTTCCTAATTTTCATTTGGGACAAGAAAACTTTTCTTGTCATTTTTCACTCTTCCCCTTCAATCCTTTGATTGGAGACTTTTAACTTTGGTTAGATTATCAGACTTTTAGTTTAGATGTAAACGATACATTTTTTTCATTTTGGTAATAACTTACATTACATTAGCCTTCACATTATTAATCTTGACCCTTAAAATTTGCGAATAATTTTTTCCCTTAATTTGCTTGTGGTCTTAATTGGACTTCTATAAGCATGTAGAATTTGTGAGAAAATCGTCCTTACCGTTTTTACTTGATCTGTATATGTCTCTAACTCCCCATTTTTTCTTTTTTCTTTTGTTTTTTTTTTCTTTAACATTTTAGGTCTCAAACTTTTACTTGGTTCATATAGATCTCTATTTTTTTAGGTAACTTTTTAGATCTTTTATAACTATTTTTTTATAAATTATATCAATCCCTTATCTTTTTTATTGACATAGGTCAATGAAAAGATAACAAAATTGTCAACAAAGGAAAGGATTTTTTCATCGCTTAGATTAAAAAAAGATTAAAAAATAAAAAGATTTGAACTTATATGGACCCTCGAGAAAGATATTTGGACCTGAAAAGTTAAAATAAAAAAGATTTAGAGGCACATATGGACCAATTAAAAAAAAGGTAAGAGATAAATAATTTTCCGAGAGCAGTAAAATGAGAAACCTTTGCACTCGAAAATGGTTAGAGAGTTTGGGTGTTAAATTGGAATAGGCGGGTGAAAAGAGGCTTTTCTCTTGCGAACGCCAAGAACAAGCAGGGCCCCTTAGGCTGCTGACCAGTTTTTGGTTATTGTGGCCGCGCTTACGCATCTCTTCTCCTGGCCTTACTGAGGCAATACCCAGAAAAACTCATCAACGGAAGCAGCAGTCTCTTTCTTTATGTTCTTTCTTGCTTTCGTTTAATCGGATTTCTTGTTTGTTTGCTGCCCTTCTTTAGTCCACTTTCGTACTAATCTAAGTTTTTTTCCTTTCCTGGTAAGCGCTTTCATTTCGTTCTTCCGTCATCTTTCTTTTTATCTCATCTCATATGCATGTCTTATTTGTCTTAACTCTTAATTATTTGTTAATTTCTTCTCCATTTTATTGATTTTCGAGTAGGGTAAAACCCAGATTAAACTATCAGATAAATGTGTTTGTGGGGTTTTTGTCCTCTTTTTTCTCTGCGATAATCTTACACATTATGAGTTCTGATGCAAGAATCTAATTTGTTCAATCAGTTATGCCCTATATGAATATTTGGACATGGGGATGAGGTTCGGCCTGGAATTATTTGAGCTGCTCTGTTGAGTAATCAATTGTGTCTTTGATTGACATTTTTAATGGGAAAAATGACTAGACAGGCCCTTTTGGTTTCAGTTTCTTCCAAGGACTCTGGTTTTATTATTGAACCTTTATCAATTGTGGCTTTTCCCCATATGTATGTGGCCTAAGCAAAGATGTATAGCTTCTGCTTAATGGCTTTTGCTGGTTCCGCTATCATGACACCGTGGACAGAGCAAAACAGCTAGTTATTCTTCCTAGTTATTTTTTGCTTCCCTTTATTTCAAGTTTTTCCATTTGTTTAATAAGTGTAGGTACAAAGGCTTAATATAAAGGTAGCTTGAACAATATCTCGCACTCTTACATCTGTCTAAAATTTTTTGTTGAGTGTCAGTTGTGAAACCAATCCAAAGTTTATGGTGTCCTTGGGGTGTGTGGGAGCTGGAAAGCAAGTTATTAGGAGTTCCATGAGATTAGAATATCCACTCTTTCTGGTTCCTCTTAATTCTGTTGGCGAATCCATACAAGGAAATCAGCTGACATCTTTTCTTTATAAAAGTAGTATGTTGGTTTAAGAATTATAAAATCGTGTTGGCACCAAGCCCTGAGAACCATGCTATCTTCTTTTAATATGTATTAATTGAAGTATCATGTAATCTTCAACATTCATCCTTGGTAAGTTTCTAATGAGACCTGATTTTCTCATTAATTGCATTCTTTTTATGTTAGTCGTCCTCATGGATGGGATGACATCTTTTGATTCAATGATGAGTTAATTTTAAAGTATTTTAAACTGATAAATGATATGTCTTAGTGGATGGCCCGGAAGAGAAGAAACCTGCAGACGAGAGGAGTGTCTGACTCTGGAACTGCATTGTCAAATGAAAAGGAAGGAGCTAATGCAAGTGACATAAATGTTCCACATGAGGAAGAACTTTTGAACCAATGCCACTCTAATGTCACATCGAAAGATAGCATAAACCTTGAACTCCATGCCAAAGCTGAAACAAAAAGCAAGCACAGATATAGGAAATCCCCAAGAAGAGAGAAGCAAGCTGTAGAAACTGCACATGCTAACGAGAAACTAGTGACAGATGCAGGAAATTGCAACATGAATATATCAAATGAAGAAGCCTGTCAATCACTTGACGGAGACACTTCCTTCAACAGTTATCCTAGCACACGCAGTTCTTCTGACTCATTAAATGCAGAAAGTAGCATGGATAATGCAGCGGTGGGAAATCTAAATTTTGCAGATACAATGTTTTTCAGGAGTCTGAGGAGCTTAGGTTCGTACATATTTGGGGCATCTAAGGAATGGCTAGAAAAGTGCAGGCCATTGTTTGTCAATACAAGAAGAATTGTAGGAATTGCCTGTCATTATGTTCAACTGAAGACTGAGCATGCATATCCTGTTATCCTTAAATGGGTAATGCACTCCATCAGCATATTGCTTCTATTAGGTATGATGTGGTTGGACTGTGCTCTCAGAGGTATTGATTCCTTTCTTCGCATGGGTACTACATCATTTTTCTCCGTTCTTTGGTGTGGTGTTCTGTCAATAGTTGCAATGGTGGGAATGTTCAAGTTTCTCTTAGTCCTGGTAAGCCATGGTTTGTCTCATTGGGTCCTTTACCCTCACCTTCTAGCTGTTCTTAATGTTTTGTTGTTGTTGTTTCTTGAGCTATTGAAGATATCTTGTTTAAATTTACTATTGGATTCACTTATCTGACTGATAATATTAAGAGTAGTATGGATGTCTAACATAAATTAAGTTACTCGAAGATAAGGATCAAAGGTTTTTATTGGGTATCACTTCTGGGATTATTTTGAGGGGGTGAGCAATAGTAGTTCAATTACTGATCTAAGCATTGGAACTCGCGAACCTTTGCACAGGTTATTTTCCCCTTTGGCAAGACTGTAACAAATGGTCTTCAACACTTAAAGCTAAGAAATTTAAGGGCATTTCTTTCTGGCAATGGTGATGAGACATCTACTTTCTTCTTACCCATATGATCCATTTCTCTCCTTTCTAAGGTTGATGGTTCTTTTAACCAGAAGCAGAAGCATTTTATCCATATCTTGTTCGTAGAATTTTAGGGTTTGGGAGAATTAATCAATCTCTCATCTTATTAACAAAGAATTACATGTATGCATAAAAATTTAAGATACCAAATAGGTAACTATTAATCAATCTAAGATTAACCTAATCAATCATCATAATTCTATCTAGAATAGAGTAATTCACATAGTAGTCAATTTGGTGTATAGATGTCCCACATACCCAATTTGCAAACTAATGTATGAAAACATCAGCGGGAAAAACCAGCAGTGTCGCCGGAGAAGACGCATGCTCATAGCAAATGGCTGTTGGATGAAGATGTCAAATTTCTTCCGAAGCCAAGAAGGTACCTAAGCCCATAATATCAGCATCTTTAGCTTCACATTACTAATTTGGGTCGTAGAACCAAGCTCCATAGGTTTATTATCTCCCGTGGTTGCAGGAAAAAAGAGAGCCCAAAAAGATGAAGCAGCTTTATAGCATAACAGAAACAAAATCACAAAAAACACACCAAAGATGAAAAAACCAAGACCAAAGATGGATGAACAAATTGGAAATTGGGTCAAGGAAGTCAAAGCAACAAGTAATAGAGCCACAACTGGAAAGCTTCCAGAGAAGCCGCATACGCCGGCACATTTGGTTCACTCACCGTTGCCGGATTTTGGGTAACAGCTGGCTAGGAAATGGGCTTGACGATTCTGGAAGCAGTGTCAAAGGAAAAGGAGAAAAACTCTATCTCTTAGAAATCAAAGAAATGGGCAGAAACCCTAGGAATTTTGAAAAACCCTAGACAGCTGAGAGGGATGAAAACTCAACCTAAAATAGGCAGTAGTGGCAGTAACATAATAGGAAAAACATGTCCTCTACTAGGCTGTTGAGAGAGAATACTTGACCTCAAAAAAGGCAGCGATGGCGGTATCAAAAAAATAAAAAACATGTCCTTTACTGTTAAGAGAGAATATTTAACCTCAATAAGGCAGCTAAACAAATCCTAAGTTGCAGAGAGAGAATACTTGACCTCAAAAGGTAACAAAACGAACCTTAGGTTGTAGAAGGCAACCTCACTCATGATACCATATAGAATTTTAGGGTTTGGGAGAATAAATTAATCCCTCATCTTATTAAATAAAGAATTACATGTATATATAGAAATTTAAGATACCAAAGTGGTAACTATACCACATAGGTAACTACTACTCAATCTAAAGATTAACCTAATCAATTATAATGCTATCTGAGTATAGTAATTAACATAATAGTCAACACTGTTCACATATGCTTCTGTTTGTTGTTCTCTTGTTCTTGTAATAGTTTCATGTTGGGAGGATGAGAGTCATTTGACAAGAGTTAAACCAAGGCATGAGGCTAGTGTGGAAGGTTTAATTGGGGAATCCCACTTTGAGAAGTGATAAGTTTAATTTGAAGATTTAAACAGGATGCAATTAACTTGTATTCATTCATAAGTTGTTGGAATGGCTTAATTTTTGAGATGAGGGTAATTTGTTTTTAGCTAAAAGTTTTCATGAAGTAGATTTGGCATGTGAAAATGGAACTTCAAATGTGGTATAAGAAGACCGATTTGGTTGTAAAAAAGTTAGATGTATTTGAGCTACTTGTCCCTTTTTAGAATTATATATAAGTTATGTCAATAAATTGTCTATGGCTACCTGTCCTTGAATACCTGTTACTGGTTGGTATTAATTTATGAGTTTACTTGTGTTTCATTCCCATTAAGAAGTGCTGTTATTTCAGGCAGTGACTGTTGTAGTTGGACTCTTCATTGGGTTCACCACTGCTGTTATACTGATGGGCTTTTCTGGGGTTGTTCTTTTGTGGCTCTACGGAAGCTTTTGGACTACAATGCTCATCATTTTTTCTGGAGGTGATCATTCATCATTTCTCTTAAAATATTTGGCTTCTGCTTATTTCTGTTGAAGGTTTGTTTGGCACTGAGACTGAAAATATTTTCCAATTGTAGGGTCAGCATTTATATTGGGCCGTGAACGGCTTGCACTGTTCATTGCAACTGCATACTCTGTGTACTCTGCATGGGTGTATGTAGGATGGCTTGGCTTAACTTTTGCTTTGAACTTATCATTTATGTCAAGTGAAGTTCTGCTAATTTTCCTGAGTGACAAAATAAATGAGCGAAGGAACAATGGTTCAGCAGAACAAAGAGCTGGAGTTCAAGGTCAATCAGGTTACTTTTCTGGTGAGTCAATGCATGCTTCTGCCCGTGTGCCAGCGGAACATGACCCAGGAGGTCCTTCAACTAGTGGATCTGACCCTGAGGCTACACCAGAAAGTGAGATTTCTAGATTGTTAAATTGTAGAGATCATTATGCAGCATTGGGCTTCTCGCGCTTTGAAAATGTAGACCTTTCTGTCCTTAAGCGCGAATACAAGAAAAAGGTAGGTATTATTTAGTATTTATTTGATATATAATGTCTGCAAGAGAAGTGTGCTACATTTGTTGACCTTTGTATTTATTTTTCAGTCTTGGGTGAAACTTCAATTGATTTTTGGAATTTTTTTTCCAATTCTATCTTCTAGTCTCTTAATAATATATCTCTTGTAAAAAAGGGGAATGTGTTTCTTAATTTTTAGAATTTTATGCTTTACCAGGCAATGCTTGTCCATCCGGATAAAAATATGGGTAATGAAAAGGCAGCAGATGCTTTTAAGAAACTGCAAAATGCATATGAGGTATACCTGCTCCGTTACCTTTTCTCAAATGATCCATTATTGTAATCTCATTGTTGAATAATTTTCTCCATCCTGCCTTACTGTTGGAAAGCGTTTATGTGCATAGGTTCTATTGGACTCTAGTAAGAGAAAATCATATGATGATGAATTGAGAAGGGAAGAATTGCTAAATTATTTCCGTCGATTTCAAGAAACTTCCCAAAAGGTAACAATATTTATACTCTTTCTTGTTTTTTGAATTACATTGTTAAAGATTGTATGATGCCTCTCTTTCCTTTTGGGGTATGTTTTACCAGTCATTTATGGTTTCTGAAACAAATCTGACACTAACAAATGATAACTCTATCTATTTACATGTTGGAACATCTGCCATCTTTTAGGACTGACTGGATTAAGCACTCATTGGACAGTCTATCTTGACCATCCTCATTCTTTATTCCTAGTATGCTTCTAACTTTCTTGTATTGCAAATTCAGAGCAGAAGGCGTGGGTTGTTTACCTCTGATTTTGTACGTGGGGAAGCTGATGCCGAGGATGACCTTGGAGAATCTAGGCGAATTGCCTGCATTAAGTGTGGCAGCTCTCATGTATGGGCATCCACCAGGAAAATAAAATCTAGAGCAAGATGGTGCCAGGTTTTCTTTCTTCACTTTGATTACTTATGTTTGAAGTTCTTTCATGCATATGGAATTTCAGGTTTGAGTCCGGGATCATTGTTTTGGGTGCTATTATCAAACCACTAAATCTATCAGAAATGAAGCCTGGGAAATGTATCTCTGTTTGTAGATAATGCAAAGTGCCTTCAAATAGCTTCTATTAGTTGATCCTCATTTTCTAGGGAGTCAAGGATTCAGGAATGATGGCTAAATAACATGGTTCAGATCTATAAATTGTGTACTTAAATAACATTTTTTGGAGACATTTTTATTTTCTAGTCTGATATTCGTGTTTCCACTTCCTTTCTAAAGGAATGCAAAGATTTTCATCCTGCTAAAGATGGAGATGGATGGGTTGAAAAGTCATCACATCCTTTGTTATTTGGAATACTGCAAAAGGTATCCAAAACAACTAAAATCTTTGTATATTTCTATTAAAATACATCATGACCGCCATAACGTAATTCTACCTTTTCTCCTCTTACTCTTGTGCATATCTATTTATTCCACTAAATTATGAGCAGATGGATCCTCCTGCTGCATATGTTTGTGCAGACAGCAAAATATACAATGCAACTGAATGGTATATTTGTCAGGTGAGATTCTCTCTTAATCATGTTGAAGTATAATCGTTCTCATAAGTTCCATCGTTTCCCATGTAACAATTGAACTCAGATTTCTCGTTTTTTGAAAAATGATCACCTTTGTTCCAAGTGTGAGTATATGTGGGAATTAAATTATGAGTTCTTTATTTCTTCCTTGACGAAACAAGCAGCCATTGTTTCTGGATTTCATTGTTCTTGATTTATTGTAGGGAATGAGGTGCCCTGTCAATACTCATAAGCCAAGCTTCCATGTTAACGCAAGTGTAACCTCTTCAAAGCATGGCAATGGACGGGGAGCCAACTTTGGGCAAAGAGGATCAAGGATACCTACACCTAATATGGAGGAGAACATGACAGAAGAAGAATTTTTTGAGTGGTTACAGAATGCAGTTCAATCTGGCATATTTAATAACTCTTCCGGAAACCCGTCTGATTTCAGCCACCCTGGAGGGACTGGAAGCACCTCCAAGGGCAACAGCGGCAAGAGGAAGAAAAGAGGGAAAAAATAGCAGTAACAGTTTGTTTTAGTTCAGACAAACGTCAATGTGAGACATGTATGAGAATATCTGACCTAACAGCTACTCGTACACTTGGGAGAAAACTAGTGTTTGGGCATGAAAGCCTTTGATCTGAACTCAAGTTTCATATACAAAGTTGCCTGAAGGATTTGGCAATGTTGTCTTTTATTATAGCAAAGAATCAATGCATTGGCATATATATATATATATATATATGCCTTACCATTTGTAACTTTGCAGGAGCCATACATACTTAGTAGGAAACCATGGATTTATTGTGCATGTTGTGATTCTCTGATTCATGTTCTTGAATTAAAATCTTAAAATCCCATATGGGATGCTACTTGTAGATTGAAAGAAAATTTAAATCTAAATAAAAATCTGCACAAAATATTCATTTCAGGGAAAATGAGAAGTTTTTCTTTAAAGATGATGAGACAGATGCAATCTAAATTTGCATCCTTCCTTCTAACTAAATTGGCTGTTTAAAAAAAAATTGTGGACAAAAATGTTAATAAAAATTTCAAAAATCAAAATAATCAAAAACAAATACTTTAAAGATTCAAAAAAAAAAAAAAAAGGGTAAAAATAACTATAAAGAACCTATCCACATTATTCCTTCCAAGTCCCCTCTTATACCCTTCTTAAATCCTGTTCTGCTCCCAAAGAAGAAATTTTGTCGAAGAAAATGGATTCTCTGCTGTTGCCCACTTCCGCCGGTGTCGTAAAATTCATGAGCTTTTCCGGTAATGTTGGGTTAGCTCCAAATTGGAATTCTCCGTTGTTTTCAGGAAAGGGGACCTCTTCTTTGTTGCCTTTCTCTTCACTGAGGCGGAGGCGCTTTCCCATAGTTACAGCCAAGAAGGACTCGAGCAAGAAGAGAGCAGACTCACATAGCTTTATTCCCAGACCAGATGAAGCCACGGGTCCTTTTCCAGAAGCTGTCTTGCTTAAAGAGGTCCGTTTGTCTTGAGAAAACTGATACCCAAGAAATGTTGGGGGAAAAAAATCAGTCTTTCCTTTAATATTTTACTGGAAATTTTCACCTTTTCGAGCTTATAGCGGAGGAAGAACTTCAGTGTTGCATTTTCACATGGTGGGGCATTTGTTTTGTGGCTCCCTTTTTTAAGAAACTGGGATGGGAATTTAGAAGCTCGAATCTGATTATGTGAAATTGCTCATAGAATAATTTGTGAGTTACCGGTGGAGATGTTCAGTGTATCATTACTTATGTTTTCTTTTAACACTTATGATTAAAAGCATCATTACTTGTTTTTACAGAAGAAAGTTGAGGAGGATGGCAGGCTTCTACCGGAGTTTGCTGATGTTGAAGAGAGTATGTAATTTGTTTTGTTCTGAATTGTGCATTTTTCTCTGAGGAAAGTATAGAGTTCTTCTGGTTATGTGCAATGTTAAAGTCATGGATAACTGAACATGTTTCTTTTGTTCTTTAGGGGAACTTTTTGAAGCATTGATGCTTGATCTAGAAAGTGATTTGGATGTGGAACAGAGTAAGGATCCTTTTCTCTTGCCAGCATCCTGACAAGGACTAGCTGCTATGGAATCAGTGCAGAAATATATGAAAAAAACAAAAGAAACACAACTGATGAGCCAGAGAAATGAAACTACAAAGCACTCTTGGAAATGCTGGATTCTATTGCTAAATTATATCATGATTATTACAGTTCAATTTATCTTCTTTATTCACAATTCAAATAACTTATTGAGAGAACCTCTAAGAAGAATAAGAAGACTTTAAACTTGCTTTTGCTATCTCCAGAAAACTGGTCCTGAAGGAAAAGTCATCAGTGGAATGTCCTACGATACCCAATGAAACAAATTGTAGATGTTATATGCTTTGTAGTTCTTTTCCATGAATTAGGTTTTTAATCTTCCACAGTGCGGCACTATGAAGTTGTTTATCTAATTCATGAAGACCGCAAAGATGAGGTTGAGAATGTTAACGAGAAAGTTCAAGGTGATTTTATCTCTTCATTCTTATCTACTTAAATTTTTTTCTTTCAGATGCTTTTCTTTATCCTGTGAACTACAGGATTTTGCACTCCAATCTGAGCAGCTAAAGTTTCTGTCTTCGTATGAGAACAACACTAGTTTATTATTGAACTTCTGATCCTCGTTTTCCCTTTACATGCCTTATGAATTCACGTTGAATCCTTAGTAAGAAATTGTGTGTTGTGGCTTCTATGAATACTTGTACAGAATTTATAAAAGAGAAGAAAGGCAGGATTTGGAGATTTTGTGACTGGGGCATGAGGAGACTGGCATACAAGATACAAAAGGCCAAGAATGCTCATTATATCTTAATGAACTTCGAGATTGAAGCCAAATGGATCAATGATTTCAAGAGCATGCTTGACAAGGATGAAAGAGTTATCAGGCATCTTGTGATGAAGAAGGACAAAGCAGAAACGGAGGATTGCCCCCCTCCTCCAGAGTTCCACACATTGCATGCTGGTATGGACAATGATGAGGATGTAGAGTATGATGATGATGACTATGATGAAGACGATTGGGATGAAGCAACTGAAACTAGTAATGACACAGAAGGTATTTTCCACATTGGTGAAGATATAGATGATAAAGAAACTAAACAGAGTCAACAGACTAACAGGAGCACCGGGAGAGGGAAACAAAAGGCTGAGAAAGTTCTGCGCTAGGATACTAAACTAAGGTGGTCACTGCTTTGCAGTATGGCTTGAATTATATAAATTGCTAGATAGGGTAGATAGTTTCTTCATTTTGATGTTTTGCATTCTGGGATTGGGAAAACTTTTATGAAGTTTTATGTAATATGATATCATGTTCTTGTTTCTGTTACCTTGTTCAAATATTACAAACAATACAACGGTTCATATACATCCAAACAATCAATATTGCTGTCTTGATCTACACTCATCTTTCACATTACATCAATATTGCTGTCTTGATTTTCCCTGGTGAAGAAAGAAAATGGCTCCTCTGCACAAATGTGATGCTGCAAGAGCTGCTCCACATCTGTGACCAAATTACTGGAGTATCTAAGCCTTTTAACCCATAGTAAAGGAAGTTTCAAAGGAAAATACCCCATGGAAATGTCCTTTCAGATGATCAATTCTAACTTGTCAAGACTTGATACCAATGGCTGAATGTTAATGCAGCCGAAATGCAAATGCCTTGAAAATTTATTCATTGAAAAGCATCTCAGTGCTTTTTCCAAAGTCATCTTTCTCTGTTGGTTCAAATGAATATACAATTGGGAAATCATCAAGAAATGTATGGCCATGTTCCTCTGAAGGCCTCCAGCAATCCCAAAATTAGTGACCTGCAAAAGCAACGAGCTCATTAACTTGGGAGAAGCTTTTATGTTTAACTTCCTGTACCATGGTATTAAAAGACAGTAGTATGAAGCCATTACAGGCTATCCTACCATTGAAATAATGAGACAGAATTTGCATATCATGCCCTGTCCCTAGCTAGAGGAACAACCATGCAGACAGCTTTTCAAAAAAATGCTCCTCAAAAATTTCCCAGGTATGTGCAAAGTAGAAAAGCCCAAGTAAACAGAACCATGAAAGCACAAGATAACACAAATCTAAAAAGTTCAAATGAAGGAAGTGATTGAAATCATGATATGACGTGGGGGAAGCCAAGAATTTGTTGCTATCTTACTTTGATTGCATTCCAGATAGCTGCTAGAGCTGATGCCACGCAAAGAGGACATGGCTGCTCAAATCTTCAATATTCACACTTTCTGCCAATGAAATAATCTGGTGTAAAGCACCAAATTCAGCAAGCATTTCTTGCACTCATCTTCAACTGGAATCTGAAGCTCCTCCCTACATGCTACCACCCAATACAAAATTAAAATAGTCTACTGGCACCTTGTAACCTATTTTGCTGAACAAACATCGAACTAAAACACTCCATATGGAAATGTTGGGAGGAATTCCATCATCTAACATCCTATGGAGATAAATAACTGCTACTTCAAGACCACTTGACTCACTGATGCCATAAATAAGACTTGTATATGAAATTAAATCAGGCTGCTGGCCAGCTGCAGTCATTGCATCTAGAAGCCAAATAGCTGATTCAACTTTACCATTCTTGCTGTAGGCATTGATCATTATGTTGAATGTGTAAATATCAGGCTTCACTCCTCTCACCAGCATCTTTCCAACAAAAATCAATGCCTCCTTAACCATACTGGCAGAATAGAGGCCATTTGCTAAAGTGTTGTATGTCACTAAACCAAACTCAATTCCCCTTTCCTCCATGTCCATAACAAGCTTAAAAGCCATGATAATGTTGTTAGATTTGAAAAGACCACCCAAAAGCTCATTATAAGTGGTTATGTTAGGCATGGATCCAAAATTCTCCATCTGATCAAATAATTCCATTGCCCAATCTATTCTGCCACTGGAGCAAAGATGTTTGATAAACGTATTGAAAGTAACAGTATTTGGAGGACAGTTTTCCATCATCATTTTTTCGATAAGACCATAAGCTTTCTCAAACAAGAAATTGCTTGCAAGGACATCCACCATGGATGTATATGTCACAACATTAGGATGGCAACCGAAAAGTATCATCTTGTTCCACATCTCAGATGCACCAATCAGATCTCCACGCTTTGCAAAGCCATCAATGAGTGTACTAAAGGTTGTCACATTCGCAAGGCAGCCAATTCTTTCCATTTGATTAAGAACAGATGTAGCTGCATGCATATCCCCAGCCAAGCACAGACTACAAATTAGTGTGTTGTATGTAACAACATTAGGCAGAATTCCGCCCCTGATCATTCGCTCCCACACATCTTGGACTTCATTGAATCTCCCTTTCAAAGAAAGTCCCCTTATCAAGCAAGTAAAAGTTTGAATATTAGGAGAACACCCTCTTAGGAACATTTTTGCCAAAAATGCAAAAGAGAGCTCAAAGTAACCAAAATCAGAAAGGCAATTTACAACTGTTGTATATGTGACAACATTAGGACTAAGGCCATTCTCCACCATCTCTTCCAACAATTCAACTGCCTCCTTCAAGTTGCCTTCACTACATAATCCACTTATCAATGCATTGTAAACAGGAACACTAAGGCTAAAACCCACTGCCAGTTCTCTTGCTTCTGTCACCCTGCCAGCCTTACACAAAGATGAGACAATTGTTGTATAGCTCACCTCATCTGGGGAGCAACCCTTGTTTGACATTTCCCCAAGCAACTTAGTAGCTCCATAAATTTTGTTATTTCTACACAGAGCCTTCAAAAGAATATTGTATGTATAAATATTTGGTTCCAAACCATCTTTCTTCAGATTACTATAGATAGGATTAATGGTATGAAACCAATTTTCACTAAGCAATACATCTAACAAATGATTATATATCCTAACTGTTGGTTTACAACCAAAATCTTGTATCCTATAAAAAGTTTTCAAAGCTTGCTCCGTAGCTCCAGCTCGCCTATAAGAATTTATAACAGAGATAAATATATCCTCAGAGCAATTAGTACCTTCCAATTTCATTTGCTGCAAGAGATATTGAACACCATCCATCTCCAGCTGGCGTCCGAGCTTCTCAATCATTATTTTGTAAGTCAAAGGTGTGTGCTTGAAAGAATTTGAATTGGATATTAATCTGAAATACTCTAAAGCTATTGTAATATCGTTTTCATCCTTCAATCTCTTCAATACATCAGATTCTTGCAGAATTATTGGGGATTTACAATTTTGAACATTTTGTTCACTAGAACCCAGAATTGAACCAGTACTCAAAACAAAAGGGATAGAGGGCTTATGGACTCTTAATAGCAATGGACATCCCTCCTTCAAATGCATTTTGTATCTTTGATTTTCTGGATTTTAGCAAGTCTATTGTAAATGAAGCTAAAAGACCACCGAGGGCTGGGTAACTCCCTTAAAGACAGAATTTTTACAGGTACCCTGACGAGGTTCTATTCCAAATGCAGAAACAGAGAAACTATCTGAAAGATAACGACACTCATACTACAACCCATTAGAATTTTCGCAGACAAGAAAAACAGAGTACCTAAAATGTTCACTCTTTCATACCCACAAGTTTTTGCCAATTAGAATCCTGCATGAAGATTTTTCCCTGTTTTCAGGGATTCACAGAAAGAAGCTTACTTGAATTGCCTGTTCCAGTATTCTCCCGCAAACAATTTCAATCGGCAGCCATCTACCCACATCCACAGTTATCAACTGGACCATCAGATGTTAAGAACTCTCATGCCCCATTCTGGGAAAGAATTGGTCCTATTCAAGAGAATCGAAAATTCAAGCCCAAGAATCTACCAAACATTCCTTCACATGCATAGTTTTTCAATGGGTCCAACTTGGTCTTTAAAAAATGGGCTTAATTAAGCCCAAGTTGGGTTAAAGGAGAAAAATCTTGATTAAATAGTCCGATCCAAAAAATATTCATAAGTATCTATACATTTCCTTTTTTATATTCATATATTTTAATTTAAAATATACAAAAAATGTATAATTGGAGACTATCATCTCCAAATAGCTAACAAGAAGTTTAATGTCAATCACCAACGTTTGCGCACAACATTGTTGAATTTTCGGACCGAAATTAATGCAAAAAGAGCTGGCTAAACGCTACCGCTTGAGCTGAGTTGTTGACATGCGGGAGCGGTAGCGGTAGCGTATGCAGGTTATGCACATCCTTCCTTCCCTTCTGTGGACACGACGACTTGAGTGTTGTTTG
>JAOXNR010000032.1:16287243-16298285 GCA_028571225.1 Parsonsia alboflavescens | reverse complement strand
AGATTATCGAAAAACCTCAAATTTTGACGGATTATCCAAAGTTTGAGTTATTGTTCATCAGCACTGTTCACTGTTCATCACATTTACTATTCATCCGAACTAAAAGTTGCAATATTCTTGAGTTCCTATTATTAGATTTCTTCCAAAATTTCTTATTCCTTAACTCACCACATCCACTTGTGTCATGTGGCTAAGCGTTATTTTAAATGTCAGGGAATTGGGCATTCTGCAGTAGATTGACCCAATAGGCAGTTTGTGACACTCACTAAGGAAATTGGAGAACCCATTTTTGCTGAGTTTGAAGTAGAGTAGGGAGATGAATCTCCAGGCGAAGGTGATATTATTTATGCTAACTCTAGTGTAACTTTAGTATTTATGCGTGTTTTAAATGTTGTTGTGGTTGATGATGATCTGTGGTTGAGACATAATATTTTTCATACAAAACGCACTAGCAAAGGGAAAGTCCGTAGCATGATTATAGATGGAGGTAGTTGTGAAGTTGTGGTGTCTGCAACGATGGTTGAGAAATTGGATTTAAGGACTGTTGATCATCTACAACCTTATGAACCGTTGTGGTTTAAAAAAAGAAATGATTAAAAGGCTGGTAAGAGATGTCTAGTGCAGTTTTCAATTCGGAAGAAATATGTTGACGAGGTGTGATGTGATCTAGTCCCAATGGATGCTTGTCACATTTTGTTAGGGAGGCCATAGCAATTTGACAGAAAGATAAGATATGATGGTTTTCAGAACACCTACAACTTCAAGAAGGATGGCAAGATCAGATCCTTCGGATTTGAGGAAAGAAGCAAAGAATCATTTGATGTCTAGAGTAGAATTTCCAGAGGAAATAGTCATTGCACCTGAGGTTTTTGCATTTGTTGTGATTGCGCAGAATGAAGGCAATCCAAAGCTCCCTAAGCAGGTTCTTCCATTGCTTAAGGAATTTGTAGATGTTGTACCAGAGGAGATGCCACTAGGTTCACTGCTTATGAGAGATATACAACCCTGTATTGACTTTATTTCGGGTGCTGTTATTCCTAACACGCCAGCCTACAAAATGAGTCCCCAGAAGTATGAGGAGTTGCGGAGGTAAGTGCAAGAATTGTTGGAAAAAGGGACAATCAAGGAAAGCATGAGTCCTTGTGCCGTTCCAACCTTATTGGTGCCCAAGAAGGATGGTTCCTAGAGGATGTGCAGAGATAGCAAGGTTGTGAATAAAATCACAATCAGGTTCAGATTTCCTATACTGCGGTTTGATGATTTAAATGATCAGTTGCATGGGGTGTCTGTGTTTTCAAATATAGAGTTGAGAAGCAGTTATCACTAGATTAGGGTGCGACTTGGAGATGAGTGGATGATAGCATTTAAGACTAGAGATGGTTTGTATGAGTGGATGATCATGCCTTTTGGGTTATCTAATGCACCGAGCACTTTTATCCGACTGATGAATTAGGTTTTTCACCCATTTATTGGTTAGTTTATCTTGTGTATTTCGATGATATTTTGATATATAATAAATCAGTTGAGTAGCATTTGCAGCATTTAAGAGCCTTGTTTGAGGCATTAAGAAAGCATAAATTGTTTGCTAATACTAAAAAGTGTCACTTTTTAATTGATTGTGTGACATTTTTGGGATATATCATATTAGGGAATGACATTTAGATGGATCCATCAAAAGTGGAGGCTATTGTAAGTTAGGAAGCACCAAAGAATATGTTTAACATCCACAGTTTTCATGGATTGACTTCATTTTATTGGTGGTTTATTTGTGATTTCAGCTTAGTTATTGCGCCAATTACAGATTGTTTGAAGGGAGGTTGATTTGTGTGGACTAAAAAGGCTAAAGTGACATTTCAATCATCGAAGTAAAAGGTAACTGCAGCTCCTGTTTTAGTACTTCCTGATTTTACTGATGTTTTTGAAGTGCATTGTGATGCTTTAGGAGTTGGGATTGGAGGGGTATTAAGTCAAAAAAATAAGCCAATGGCATTCTTTAGTGAAAAGTTGAATAAAGCTAGGAGTCAATACTCTACTTATGATAAAGAGTTTTATGCAATAGTGAGGAGTTTTGGAGCATTGGAGGCATTACCTTATCTTGAAAGAGTTTATTCTCTACTTAGATCACGAGGCTTTGAAATACATTAATTAATGGGCAGTATAAACTGAATGCAAGGCATGTTAAGTGGGTGGAGTTTCTTTAAACTTTTAGTTTTTCCATCAAGCATAAAGCGGGGGTTCTGAATAAGGTGGGTGTTGCATTGAGTAGGTGGCATTCATTATGGTGTCAGATAGGTTCATATTAGTAGTTTCTGATTCAGGAGGGCTTCTTTTTCCTGAAGGAATGGGTTGTGTATTCCTGGATGTTTATTGAGAGAGTCTATTATTATTGAGAGTCATGCAAGAGGTGAGGTTGATAAGACGTTGGCCCAATTATGTGAGCATTTTTATCGCCCTTGGGTGGAGCTTGTTGTGATCCAATTTGTAGAGGTGTGCAGGGTGTGTCGTATAGCTATGACCAAAGGTAGTAATGCTGGTTTATATTTGCCTTTGCCTGTCCTAGTGGCATTGTGGAAAGATGCTAGTCTTGATTTTGTTTTGGGATTGCCCTGGATACAACAAAATAAACATTAAGTGATGGTGGTAGTAGATAGGTTCTGAAAAATGGTTTATTTTGTCCCCTGCAACAAGAACTTTGATGCTTCACAGATTGCAAGCTTTTTTTTGCAGGAAATTATTAAGCTGCATGGAGTTCTTAAATCCATCACTTCTGACAGGGATGTTAAGTTTGTGAGTTATTTTTGACATACCTTTTGGCGTCAAATGGGAACCAAGCTACAGTTTAATTCTTCACACCATCCTTAGATAGATGGCAAGATTGAGGTTGTCAAAAGAGGTTTGGGGAATTTGTTGCTTAGTTTGATTGGAGATAATCCGTGATAGTGGGATTTAATTTTGCCTTAAGCGGAGTTTGCTTATAGCAAGTCTATGAATCGCACTAAAGGAAAGAGTTCTTTTGAGATTATCTATAGTCATAATCCAATTACCCTAGACCTCACACCATTGCTAGTACAGAAGCAATTCAGTTCAGATGTAGATGAACATGCCATGCAGATCAAAGAGTTGCATTCTTAGGTTCACAACCAAATCACCAAGCAGAACTTGAAGTATAAGCAATGCATTGACAAGTACAGGAAGAAGATTGTTTTAAAAGAGGGTAACCTGATTTGGATTCGACTCAGGAAGGAGAGGTTTCCAACGGGCAGATTTCGGAAGTTGCAGCTTAGGGTAGATGGGTCATTCAAGGTGCTTGAAAAAGTTAACGACAATGCCTACAAGATTGAGCTACAGGGAGAGTATAATGTCGCAGGGACATTTAACGTGGCTGATTTGTCACTCTATCATTTAGAGGAAGATACAATAGAGGTTGTTGTTCTCAGTGATGACGAGCTAGATTCAAGGGTGAATCTTTTCCTAACAAGAGAGGATGATGCAGGGACAAATAGATTTTTTGGTTATTTTCAGTTTTAAGGATATTTTAGTACTTTTGCTATTTTGTTTTATTTTCTATTTAGGGTTAACCTATATAAGGCGTGTTAAACTTATTTTTAGGGTGGTTGAATATTTTTGTATTGATTATTATTAATTCAGAGAATTTTGACAATTTTTCTTAATCACCCTGTTATTTTTCTTTTTCCTGTTTAGCCGATTTTCTTATCAATTTGACAACAATAGGGTTTGACAAATATAATAAATATGTACTTTTCTACAATAGAGAGCGAATTTTGAATAAAAAATATCTTCATCGTTACTCATTGATTTACATATATTGATCCATATTAAAATTTCCCTTTCACAAAGGGACGAATTCTATCTCCACATATGATTTGCCAAGGAAATTATAAAGTTTTAATCAATTGTTTAGCTTATTACATTAAATTCACCAATTTTGTTTAATTGCATAAAATAATTAGAATTCATTTTTTTTTAACCAATAAAGATTAGGAATCAAATAATGAGACCTAAAATATGAGATACAATTTAATTAATTGTATATAAAAGTAACAAAAATAAATATATGTTTATCCTCTAAAAAATTTAAAATCAATAATTTGGATTTTACTTAGATTAACATAAAAAAAATAAAAAGGGAAATTGGTCAATAAGCCACGTATCTAAGTATACAAACAAAAGGAAGATTCAAGCAAAAGGGTCCCACACGTATCCTTCATCCGCTATTCCCATTTCTTCCCTCCTCATTTCCTCTTTGTAACCATAATTTGAAATAACAGAGCGAAAGCCGCATAATTCTCAGTTCCAAGAAACAGAAACCCCTGAAACTTACCAAATTTGCCGACCCCATTTTCTCTCTCTCTCTCTCTCTCTCTTCTCTATATCTTCGGATATTCGCCTCGTTGTCAATTGCTGTTCTTGAACCCTTTTGGGTTGGGATAGGCCCAAAAAATTCTCTCCTGTCGGAATCTTTCTTGAACTGATCGAGTTTTTTCTGTTTTTTTTTATGGAAGTTGATATCAACTGTCGTAATAATCAGAAAGGGGGAATTTTATTTCCTAATCAGGAGTTTATTCCTTCTAGAGTTATCGTACCTCATCCAATTTGCAATTCTTGCCCGCATTTGGGTTTGGAATATCCAATTCGCCCTCAATTTGGTCCTGTTAATCAGGCTTTAGCAGTGCCTATTCAGTTAGAAATGTCCCCTGATGTTTTGATGGAAAAGGATGTTCAAAGGTCGAGGTTTCTGGTTCAGGTAAGTAAAGGTTGCCCATTACAGGTATATCTTGTTGGCTTTGCGTGTCATTAATTTTCAGGGATGAGTTCTAAATTCTTTGAGCGATTCCTATGTAGTTTATGTCATATGAGCGGCTGATGCTATCTCCAGAGGAGGAATTCAAGAGAAAAAATATCATTGTCAAGCTCAAGCAGGTGAACTTTCATCTACATCTTTTTCCTTTTTAAAGCCAAGTTAAATTCCTTTTTTGGATTTTTTTTTATGGGGTGGGGTGGGATTTGTGTCAGTGAATGACATTTTATACTCCTTTCTTGAACAAATTGTATAACAAAGATTTCTTCAGGTAAAACTGATCAAATCTTTTAATATTAGGTTGCATGATCACCTGCTTGCGAGATAACAGTACCAAATTGTTTAATTAATCAAGTTGTATCTAACAGAAGTGTTGCCTGTTCTTCTTTGTTTCTTCTAATAATAGATTATATCCGAGAAGCAAGTCTTATTTTCTCTGTAAAGCCTTTAGATTGTTTTCTGAGTGCCACTGACTTTGGCCCTTTTATTATCTGCATGAAACAAATCAGATATACAAGTATGATTCATATTCAAATCTGAAGATGGAAAATGTTAAATATTGCTATGGAATAATAAGACTAAAATCACAGATACATAAAATTTTTAATTTTGTCTGCTTCAATTTTTTTTAATGGGAACTAACTGGCTGGTGCTTTCTCAATAATGAGGTTTCTTCCATGTAGTGAAACCTCATAAAGACCTGATTGAACTAGTTTCAGTTATTTTTGTACCTGCAACTTGCATAATGAATTTCTAACTTGACATTTGCAATTTGCAGATTGTCATGAAATGGATTAAGTGGGTTGCTTCTGAACGTGAACTACCAAAAAATCGCATGAAATCTGCATCTGCTACAATATTAACCTTTGGATCTTATGGTCTTGGTGTAAGGCTTCTTACATCATTTTGCTGTTGTTGTCATCAATTTTACTTTTAGCATTATTAATGTGATTGGAATAATTAGAGGATGTGGACTCAATTACTTGTTTACCAGGGAAGTTGTTGTGTCCTGCTAAAGTTTTATTTCATATCTAATTTATGCTCATTCTGTTGGGTTTGCATTGTGTGACTCTTTAATGGCATGCAGATGTCAATTTGATTTCAAAGAAATTGTTCTAGTTGTTAATGGTCTTCCAAGAAATAAATCAACTTTAGGTTATTATTGATTTTATCTATGAATTATTTTTCCAAGAAACAAAAAACTTTGGCTTGCTCATGAATTTCTCTGCAAATAGCTTTTATCAAATTTTTAGCTGAATGTTTCTCATGTAAGGACCCTCTTTTAATACTTTTGCAGTATCATATATATCCCGAAATGCCATGAATTTAAGTTGTAAACATGACATGTTGGTGCTGGAGCCAACATAATCCTTGACCTTTTCAATGTCAGTGTGATGGAATGACTGTGAGGTGTTATATCATTATTTTCCTGATTGATTTCAATGCCTTCAGGTCCACAATGCAGAGTCAGATGTTGATGCTGTATGCATTGCTCCATATTTTGTCACTTTGAACGTAAGTATTTTTACTTTTGGACATTTCTCAACTTGTTTTTAATACAATAAAAGAGACCATAACTATTTCTTTGTGATGTTTGTAGGAGGACTTTTTCATAGGTCTATACAAAATTCTTTCAAGCAGACCTGAAGTGACAGAAATATACTGTATCAAGGATGCAAAAGTACCTCTAATGAAATTTAAGTTTGATGGTGTTTCAGTTGATCTGCCATTCGCTCAACTTAAAGTGATATCTGTTCCTGAGGTGGGTGTTAAGACTCTGGAACCATCACAAAGACCATTCTTCTAGGGACATCTGTCCGGACAAGTTTTTTAAAATAAATCAGCAAAAATTCATATACTATCTGAGACTCCCATGATTAAATTTTCCTTGTCTCTGGTGACTGCTTTTCTTTATTGAGCATGTTTGATTCATTGGTCTTTTGCTGTGTTATAGCCCTTTGTGAATCATTGGAGCTTTCATATTTATTCTAAGGATGTTTACTTGATAATTTCATGTTCTGTAGGATGTTGATTTATTCAATCCATTTTTTCTGAGAAATATTGATGAGATCAGTTGGAGAAGTTTGTCTGGAGTTCGTGCAAATAAAAGTATTCTCAGGATTGTTCCTGATATTGAGGTAAAAAATAGGTATATGAGCTGTTATTGTTTACCTTCTGTTTTGGGTTTTTACATTGTGTATCTACCAGAATTGGGTTTATTTATATAGTTCTCAAGCTCTGAAACACATGAAGAATTTACTCTGATGCAAAATTTTGTGAAAATATGAGATTTTGTCATATAACTATAATTTTCTTGAGTTGATCTTCGCAGCTATTCCAATCATTACTACGTTGTGTGAAATTGTGGGCAAAAAGGAGAGGACTATATGGTCATGTAAGTCAAATGTGGTGTCATATCACCTCATTTTACATTGTGTTTTTTTTGACATGTTTTGCCCAAAATATGTCCTTTGATAAAAAGTTAAACTGAATCCAGTTAACTTACTTTGATTTGCAGTTACTTGGGTATTTTGGAGGTGTTCATTTGGCTGTGCTTGCAGCATTTATTTGTCAAAGGCATCCAAATGCTAGCCTGAGTTCTTTGATGTCCTTCTTCTTTAAGATGTATGCATTTTGGCCTTGGCCAACTCCAGTGTGTCTTTATGGCCAAATGCTGCCAGCCATTTTTCCCACCGATGTGCGGTTCCTTATGCCTATTCAGTTGCCATGTAGCCCAAATCAATATTGCCATTCTAACATCACCCGAAGTACATTTTACAGGATTAAAGGAGAGTTCATACGTGGATATGCTATTCTTCAGGTATGCTATTTGATTTGCAATTCTAAATGCTACCTGGTTTTAGCATTCTGACATCCTTTATATCTATCTTCTTACTTTTGAACAGGATATAAGTTTTATTTTCAAGAATTTTGATGTATTTAATATTTCTGCTACATTACTTTTCTTATTGCAGGATATTCTGAAGCCTGATTTTAGTTGGAGTAGCTTATTTGATCCTTTCCCACATGAAAAGAAATATCCTCAGTTTGTAAAAGTATGCCTCTCATCTTCTGACCATGAGAGCTTAGGACAATGGATTGGATGGGTGAAGTCTCGTTTTCGCTCCCTTCTTGTAAAGGTAGGCTTCCTCTTATTAATCATTCTTGATTAGTGTCCTAATACACAGGTTGTAAAGCGACAGGATCATCATTTTTCCTTTTTATCATTATGATGAGTCAATGACCTTCCAATTTGAAAGTGTGATTAATTAGTCATTACAAAATGTGGAGAACATTTGCCTTCTTTGTCAAGACCATTTGGTAGCAACAAATCTTGCTAATTGTATATCCTGATCTTAGCTTCATCCTTCTGCTTTCATTTGTTTCATTTTCTTTTACCCTTGTACTTCAAGGGAAAGTTTTCATTTCATTGCACAGCTGGAGGACTTATTAGGCTATTGTGATCCGAACCCTAAGGAATATGTTGATAATGATATGGGAGAGCCAAATGTTGTCTTCTACTGGGGTTTACAGCCCCCTATCGGGGATGCCATGGATCTTCACAGTACTAATGAAGAGTTCTTGAAAAACATTCACAATGGATATCAAGGCCCTAAGGGAAGAATGAAAATATCAGTTGTGCAAGCATCTCAGTTACTCAAAGTTTCTCCATGCAGAACTGCAGGAAGCAAAGGAGCAAAGGCACAACAATGGAGGAAGATCTTAAGAAACACCCCAGAGCCCGAAAAGCATCTATCACAAGGTTTTCCTGGAATCCTTGGACATTGCTAATTACCCTATTAATTCTTGGGCATAATTGTTAGTCTAGTTTTTCTCTTTTGTGGATGTTTTACTCCCTTTTAAATACGATTTTGGCTCAAGATACAGCCGCATAAAACCTTGTGGATTGTAATGTGCTCAAATTTGCTTTGTATCTCGTGAGCTATACAGATTGTCCAAAGAAAATTTTGGAATGATAATGCCAATGTTAGGACATCCTTTGATTGGACTTTAGAAGCTCCTATAATTAACTCAAAAGAGGGATGGTTAGTATTATAATGTAGTGGCAAAATGCGGATGAAATCTGATTCTATCTGCACATGGGGAGGACAAAAACCTTACACACACCCCAACAACCTGCCATCAATGGGAGGGAAGGTTTTTGAAGAAAACTAGAAAAAACCAACATTAAAAATCTGGGATGGGCAAGATTATGTTTGACTAGTCTTCTTTACCTTCAACTATAATTCAGCTGTTAGTTGACTACAGGACAAGACATTGATTGAATCCCCCATAAATTCTTGCATTTTGCTTCTTTGAATAAGAGATTTGAACAGTTTGACCTTTGAAGAAAATCAAGAAGAAAGAAAGCACAGAAATGGGACAAATAGTATATTAATAACTGCTTTGACTTCCTTTTCAAAGCCCACAAAGTTAGAGGGAAATCAATATGGCTATATAACGAACTCAAACAGAAGTCAAGAAGGAGAGCGCAGCAGATCTCAATTCATAGTCTCTGCAAATCTTTCTGATCAAACCCTTTTCACAAGATGAAATCTTTGATGCCTCTCTTGTTTTTTGAATGTACTGTCATTCTTGCCATATTTCTTCCATGGTGTTCGGGAGACTTGATTTCCACCACTTGTGATCAAACCCCAAACGACAATCTCTGCATTTCAACTCTTAAAAGGGATCCTCGGAGCCGAACGGCCGATGTTTCCGGTCTGAGCCTAATCATGATTGATGCTGTAAGAGAGAAGGCAAATTCTACACTGGAGATGATCAACAGGGTTGGAGAGTCCAGTTCAGTTCTCAAGAATGCCCTAATGGAATGCAGGGAAAACTATAACGTAATTCTGAAATCTGATATTCCAAAGGCCATTAATGCTTTGAAAAGTAATATAAAGTTGGCTGAAAGTGCCATGGCTGCATCTTCCATGGAAGCTGATGGCTGTCAAAATAGTATCAGATCATCCAAGACCTCATCAGAATTATCTGAGATGAATAAATCTGTGTACGAGCTGGCCAATATAGCTCGATCCATTATCAGGGCTATCCTGAATAGAACGTTGTGAGACTGTTAAGATCGTGTTCTTTAATGAATAAGAAGTGGCAAAAGGCCCTCCATAGAATTTGACATAAAATTGCCTTTTGCAATGCAAATTTAAACAGGTAAATTAAACAAGAAAGATTCATACTTTGTTCTGTTTCTTCACCCACCCATATATTAGGGGCAATTGGCACCTTTTTAACTCCAAGGTATGGGAAACATTAGGGTTTGAAATGTTTACATGTAAAGTAGTAATGGTAAAAGAAAGGGCTTTGTATTATGTAAGGTTAACAGTTTTAAAGAGAGGAAGAATACAAATGCTATATGTCATGATAACAATGGGCCTATCCTTTCAAATCCATGATATTTTTTTTTTCCCTTCCAATAAATTATCTTACCTTATTGATAATATATAACTTTCTTCATAAAATATATATATATATATATATATATATAAACCTTATCCATGGAAAATTTCTATGAATTAATCATAGACTATATAAATTACTCCTTACATCCAAAATTGAATGCCCCGCCTGACTTACACACATTTTAAAAAAATTAATTGATTTAATTCAATTTAAAATTAACGATATCAATTTCTTAACAAAATTTTAATTAATTTAGGAAATGAGGATTTTTTGACAATTCAAAATAGAAATGTGGATATTCAATTTCAAATGGAGAGAGTATAATTTATTTAATTTAAGAATCAAAATTCAATCATTAAAATCTAGATTGCCAAAAGAAGAACTATCTACACAATAATGAAAAATATTGTTCATAAATCATGCTTCTAACTTGTTGAAATTACCATCTATATAAAGACTAAAGAGGTCATATATGTGAGGTAAAAGTTGATGTGGATGCTAGTTTTCGGTGAAAGTAACCATGCAAGTTGGAGACCATCATATTTGTGGAATCATTTTCTAGAGGCATCTTTATCTTACATCATCCTTTATTTGTTTATTTGAATATATATATATATATATAGAGTTTTGTTAAGGCGCGCTTCAACTGTTTACCGTAACGAAAGTTTTGCTACAGTGCTCATGCAGCCAACCAAGTGGAGCAAAAATTTCGTTACGGTAACGGTTGGAGCGCGTATTAAGTCGCGCTTCGGAGCGCACCTAAACAAATATATATATATATATATATATATATTTATGGATG
>JAOXNR010000032.1:16253252-16274291 GCA_028571225.1 Parsonsia alboflavescens | reverse complement strand
GTGAAGTATGCGGCAGTACTTATTCTACTAGCTATGAATTATGAGAGAGAACGACAGACAAGGATGCGCACGCGAGGGATCTGCACACAAATTGCAAAAGGGTGCAACAAGAAACTACACTATATAGCGTATCTTACGAGGGTCTGTCCCTTCACTTTCCAATAGATTTTTGGCTTTGGTCTCTCCAATCCGCCCCCCCTTTTCACTGTTTCACAGTTACTAACTTACTATCAATCAGCTCAAGATTCCACCGTTTCAAATTTGAGATTTTGAAGACATTGTAGAACTAGAATACTCTTGTTGGAGATAAATGAATTAAAATTATTTTTAGAATTATTATTTACTCAGAAAATTCAAGAAACATAAATGAACAAGTCCAAGAACTCAAAAAAAATGTTTTTTAAAAGGCACCGACAAGCAAATAAGTTCACTGACCCCTTCTTTAATTTTTTTTTTCTGGGCAATTAATAAAAGAACATGTGATGCAGGCAAAAAATGATGTCCCATGTCTAGAAAAGTCATGGCTGCAGCCAAGTTTATGATGGATCCTATCTGAACATGTGAAACTTTTGAATAATATCAGGATTACAAGAAATTCTTGATTCTTAACCTTTTCTCAAACTTCCCACCCATGGATGAAATTTTTCTTTTTAAGTTAACAAGTTTAAAACTTTTTATAAAAAAGAAACAAATCTGTACATTTTTTGTAATTGGTCCAACACTCCCCATCCGAAAATAAATTTATATTACCAAAAATTTATTTAACTTAATTCAATGAACACTAACACATCATATACAATATATTAGCATTTCAAATGATTTTTTATACGAGTGATTCAATTCATTGAATAAATAGAAGAAATCCAATTCATAGAGCATTTCATGAACATATTCAAGATAAATATGTACAACAATTTGAATAATATTCATTGAACATAAAGATCTTTTTCATATATGTAATACCTTAGACTTATTTGAATTGAATTCTCTTCAAATATTGGATATTATGCATATTAAAAGGTTAAAATATTGCTATATCTTTCAAAAATTTAATATTTATATATTCACTTTAAAAATTTAAAAGTAAATGTACAAGAACAGAAATATATTTTTATAGAACATTTGATCATAGGTTATTATTTCATGATAAATTACAATATAAATCCTAATAAAGAATCAATAAAAAGATAACATGAATCTTTTTAAAACATGATTGGAAGTTAATGATTACCATATAATACCCAAATAAACCTACTTAAAAGAATTTCGATTCTTGATTCAAATTTTCACTTATAAATTTAACCATTAGGTGGAGTAAAAAAAACTTTCTACTCAAAAAGCCATGATGAAGAAGACCTTTTACTACAATTTCTTCCCACCAAAATCAGAGGCAGAGTCATGGATTACCAACAGCAACCCGAACCGAGTGACCCGGGTTCTTGTGGAGATGAGAGATATTTATCCAGTCCCAGTTCTTGATCACCAGAATCCATGGCAGATCAAGAAGATGCTAACCCAGTACGAGGTTATCGGTGGTAAGATTTTGATACCATTTCATGATACATTGGAACATGTTTTCCGTTACTGGAGTTTGGACATTGCAAACCATGTTGTTTTGGGGGGTAAGGCTTTGGTTACACTGTGGGATGTCACTGAAAATAGTCCCAAAAGGTATCAGAGTGAGACTGTCTCCTTTGAAATGCTGCCAAATAATGACTTTGCATTGAGTTGCATGTCTTTGTTTAGTGATCAAGCCTTAGAGATTGGCGATGAAATTGGGATTTTCTATGATCTTCAAGTTTCGTCCTTTCAATTTAAGTTATTTAGTTGATTCATTAGCATTGTAGCACTAGTCAAACATAGTAAAAGTTATATCGAATAATTTTTTAATCGTTTATAGTTAATATTACTACAAAATGTGTCTCATAGAATTAGTCAAAAAAGTAAAGATTATATGTTACCGTGATTAAATTTTTGTTCCATGAAGAGTTGATAGTCAATATTACAAAATTTGTCATTTTCTTTGTTTGAGACAAAATCCAAGAGAAATTAATGAAGAAATTTGATGTTGTGAAGGTGGGGAAGATATGTTAAATAGAAGAATTCAATAATAAGAGACTTCGATCCATCAAGTTAGTCAAATAGAAGCAAGATAATCTAACTTACCTAATTTACATTATCAAGCTTCACAGTGCACCCCCTAACCAAGAACTCCATGATAGTACAAGGTCTAATGAATGAATCTAATCCATGTGAATTGTTCCAATTACAATGGGACATGACAAGACCTGGTAATTGCAGTCAAATAATTGCCAATCACCACCACATTGTTCATTAAGGTTCAGATCTTTTGGCCATCTTTCAAATCTTCTTTGCTTTCAAAAGGTAACATCGAGATAATTCTTAAGGAATTAATTTTCATCACTCATCTGTGCTGCCCTTTTGTTGTTAGGTGATCAGAGTAAATCAAGCATGAAACTGTCGGTTCAAGAAACATAGTCACATGGCCTTAAAATCAGATATTTTGCAAATTTATTAATGAGCATATAGCCCTTATTATGGTAGGGTAGGAATGAATCTCCAACACTAGAAAAGTTTCCATTTTGAGATGGATGGATCATGAATATTGCCAACAAGAAATCCCCTCAAGGTTTTTACCTGAAAACGTAGTACCGTTTGTTTCTTGCACCAGATACACACAAAATCAGCAGGTTTTTTGCATTTTTCTTTTCCTAACACCACACAGAAACCACACTTCAAGAAACCAATGAACTCTATATTAAAGCTTCATAGATGTGTTCTGAAGTTAGAATTTGAAAATGGCAGCACCACTTGCAGGCTTGGAAGCAAACACGTAGAGGCCGAGATCGTTCTTATTGATTACACCCTTCTCAATTCTAGACTGATAAAATTGCTCCTGAGAAAAAGAATTTAAGATACAACATGAAAAAGCACCAGTAAGAAGAAGAATCCCACAACAAGAAAATGGAATTAATGGAGAAAATATAGTCACAAACCTTCAAGTTTAGTATGAACTCGGGAACTGAAGGCTCCTTCACTAAAGCAACTGCACAACCACCCCATCCGGCACCAGTAAGCCTTGCTCCGAGGGCACCATTTTTTCTACAAACGGCTATGAGTTCTTCTAATTCTGGACAACTAACAAAAGATAAAAGAAATGAGCTCAACAATGCACTAGAATGGGAAGCATGAGAGAGGTTATTGAGTTACTTTCTCTTCCACTTCAAACTTTTCTGTCCTTTTTCTGAGAGCTTATCCATGTCCAAGTAGGGATATATTTAGTAACATGATGAAAACATATAGTGCCACCCATAGACTTCATCCATATTTGGAAGTGATCTCTCATATTCTACCACATCTTAATGGACTTGATTTCTTAAAAGGACTATCATATGTTCTCTCAACTTTCATCCTTACGACATTGGACAGGTCAAATAAGGATGTACAATTTTATGGAAGATCGTAAAATATTTGCCATTAAGTAATATGTTTACCTGCATTCATAGAGAACGCTGCAGCTTCGGTGGCTGTCATTCATAAGTTCACCAAGTTTCTTGAGCTTATCCTCTTCACTGCAGGCAGTAATAAATCCTTGTTAATTTTTTTTTTTTTTTTTAAAATATGTAGGGAGTAACATTTCTCAAAGATAGTTAAATTACATAAACCCGAAGTGCCCAGACAGCTGGTTGCAGAAATAAGGCAAACATGATTCTTTCCTATTGTTGAGAATCCCATGTCGAGTATGTGTAAGGGTGTATTGCAGTATATAGAGACTTGGACAATCCTTTGCCCGTGAGCTAACTTTTGGGATTGCGTTAGGCCCAATCTCATATTTTAACATGGTATCAGAGCCATGAAAAGTCCGTGTTTGTTTGCCGATGTTGGGCTCCCATGTGTTGAATTTCACACTCCAGAGGGAGAGGCCCTAGACATGAGGGGGAGTATTGAGAATCCCATATCGGGTTTGTGTAAGGGCCTATTGTAGTATATAGGTACTTGGACAATCCTCCTCCCTTGAGCTAGCTTTTGGGGTTGAGTTAGGCTGAATCCCATATTTTAACACCTATAATAAGGGCTCAACTCAAAAGCATCACAAAGGGTTTGTGTAAGGGCCTATTGTAGTATATAGGTATTTGGGCAATCCTTCCCCCTTGAGCTAGCTTTTGGGGTTGAGTTAGGCCTAAGGCTATATTTTAACACCTATGATAACAGGGCTCAACTCAAAAGTACCATGAATAAACAATCAATGTCGAGAAAGAAACTTCACTATACAAAAGCAAAGCAATGTGATGATACAATAAAATCATATACTTGCCTTAGACCTGATGATACAGTATCTCTGAAAGCATATACACGGCTAGCTTCTGAATAGACATGAGCAGCCCTCTGGAATAATTTGGAATAAAATTAGTACTCTTGTGATCGTATTAATACAATAAATGTCATCTATCAGATATAAGTATAGGTCAAGTATTGTGGATCCTCACAACAGCTAAAAATTGGATATTTCAGAAAAAGGAAATATGTATGTAGAGCAATAAGAATAGAACATTTATGTAATGGCATGTCCTTATTAACTAGGAAGTAAACCACTGTATCCAAATATTTGGATACAGCAGCCTCGAGAATCAAATGTTTTCATCAAAAGAGTATGGAATACTATTACACAAGTAAACCACTGTATCCAATATTTGGAGGTGCTCTAGCTGGGGGTATAGGAGGGGAAAAAATACCTGATGCAGCTTGAAGTGCTTAGCTGCTCTCAGAACATCCAAGGAAGTAGGAGAAGTGGCAAAAATAGTTTCCAATTTCTCCTTGGTAATTTTCTCAACATCGTCAGCAGTATAAGGTTCATCCTTTAAAAACTCCTGATGCAAACCAAATTCTCAGAACCTTAACTTTGAAAAGATAAACATGCAAAGGAACTACTTCTCTAAACTAGGCAACCTTAGATGCCTTTAGTAAACAATCTAATGGGGACCAACAAAATTGGAGTAGTAATTTAAAACAAAGAAATCTCTTCAATAAGATTTAGACAAGACAGCAAATGTAGTACCTTGACAGTAAAAACAGGATCAGAAGACCCTTGTTTACCAGCAAATGCAACACACAGCCCTTCAACATCTGAGAGAGTCTTCACTTCGGATATTGCATCCTCAGGTTTCATCCCTAGCTTTATTCCAAGGACAATCTACAAAAAGGCAAAACATATACAGATTTCAGCAGCAATACCAACAAAACAACAATGTGATACACCAAGAAATGTCAGCATGGATCAAAGAAATTAATGGCCTCTAGCAGAATTAAACATTAGCCATCCCTCTGCCATTAGAAAGAAAAATCCTAAAATACTATTTTCTGGATGACAAAAGGAACAAAAAGGTACAAACTGCAGCTATTTTCCAGATTAGACAAGTATGCTACATAGGCAATTAAAAATAGTAAAAGAAGAGAAGATGACACTCACGGCAGCTAGCCGACATTCAACAACCCGATTATTGTAATTGGTTGCAGCAGTAACAGCTTTCTGTGACTCTGCCAGTGAATGGCCAATCACAAAGGTTCCACCAGAAGGAAGTTTTACATCCGTTGCACGAATAGGGTTGAAATCAATTAGCTCCGCAAAACCAGTTTTTGCCATAACAGATATAGCCTGCCCAATGAAGCAATCAATTTTGTGGATACTTGCACTCAAACATTCAAATGCATATGGAGGGTTAAATTAGCAGTCTCTAATAGCCACATTGTAATATTCAAGATCAAGATTAATAAGTATTTTCTGTTTTCATAAAGATTATGACACTTAATGGAATTAGTTGTACCTTCCAAAATACAAAGGCAAGGCATAAAAAGTAAAGAAAACAGTAGAGCTAAGAAATTTCCTCCTTAAGTAGTAATTGGTACATGAACAGATGAAATATAAGTTCCAAAGCACTTGCACCACACCATATTGTAGTATAACATACGACAAACAACAAAGTAAATATAGAGAACTGACAAGAATATATACCTGGTCCATTCCACCAGATTGAGTTCCAATGTGCCTTTCACACTCACAAGTAAGTTGAGCAACGTCTTTCTGTACAACAAAAATAAACAAAAAACAAAAGAAAAAAAGAGTTAAATAAAGAAATACTTTTTTGTTTGTCAAATACACCAGGTACATTGCAGTTAAAACTACCATGAGGAAACAAGAACCACAATCTCAAGCTTTGGTCAAGGAACTTTAACAAGACATAGGCACAATGAACAACATACACAAAATCGAAGTCCTCGGAACAGATATTAAATGTCTGATGTACTCAAACCCGTCCTTGGAACAGATATTAAACGTGTGATGTACTCAAACCCTTTAGCACCAAGACAAATAAAACAAACAACACAGAGGGGATGATAACAACTTTGAACTGTTTCCTCTCGGATTCCTAACAATAGATTGACATGATTAAAAGTGCTTTAGTTGGCTATTTGAGATGGAACAAACTACCTTGGGAACATTTACACCAAATGCAGCCATGATAGCAATTGTGGAAGAACAAACAAAAGCTGCAGAGCTTGAAAGTCCCGACCCTTTGACAAAACAAGCATATACAAATCAATTATGTTAACTGCAAACTTTCAGATCTATTGAGTAGTTTCACAACATTTAATCATGTATTTTATTATTTCAAATAGGAAAAAAACTTACCAGTTGGGACAGTGCCATCAACCATGACATCAAGACCAACAGATGTTCCAACCTCTATTCCCTTTAATTTAACATACTCATGGAATCCTTTGTACCTGTGGGACTCAAAAAATTTGAGTAAGAATACCATAAATATTCTCTGTAAAATTTCACTCTGAACCTAGAGTTTTTAAGCAGACATAAGTCCCAAAAAGGATTAACAATCATTTCAAACCAATAGCTGAAACCTACAAAATAAAGAACATATAACCCTCCCCTAGAAGCAAATAAGAAAGGACTAACTATACTTACCCACAAATGAAGTAGTGACCCCAACGGTGATTCTTCAGATCAATTTCCTGCAATCAACATGGCTTAAGGTGAACAAACATTTCATCAAATAAATCACCTTTTTTATGAGCTTATATTCAGTAAGTCATCCATAGACATAGCTGCTCCAGCCCATTAGATCAACTTCCCAAGTAGTTAAAATCCGAGACAAGGTCTTGCCAAGATAATTTCACAAACTCCAGAACGTAATTTTTAGCTTCCGAGACAAATATCTGGTGTTCCTACACAATTCTCTTGTCAAAAACATTTCTTGCAATCATTTGTACTTTCTGACACATTATCCCACCCTCTTTTAGCCGCCGGTAAGTCATGGATTACAAAACAAATGGACTCATAGAATGCTAAATCATATCAGGATTCCATTTCCTTGTGTAATTATCCAAGAGAAACTTCCAAAGCTAGAAGCAAAAGTTTACATCTTTATCCACTTAACTTCAAATTCATCATCACAGATACGAGCACAAAGCATAGGCCATACCTGATCAGGTTTAGCAGGGTAAGTGCACATGCTATACTTCTTATCATTCACATTAGCAATTCGAAGAACCTTCTCCGACTGATTAATCCGAATAGCAACTATGGTGTCCTGCCTTATAGCCATGGGTAACACAGAGTACCCCTCATAGTCTATATGCTCCCCAATCAAATTAACTCTCCCTACACAAAGACAATGATAAATTCAACCTTAAAATCTTCCAAACGAAAGTCACAAACTAATCCCTTTTCACAATTATCATTCAAAAGTACAATATGAAGAAAAAGGAAAACACAAAGATGCTGACTCTTTTTTACCTGGGGATCGAGTATAAAAATCAGGAGAATGGCCAAATAATTCAACAAATTTGGACTTCACATTATCAAAACGCATCTTAGCTTCTTCAGACTCTGATCCATTTCCATAGACAGGTTCGAGATTTTGGTAGACTGGTACAGGCAAATCCTCGTGCGTCGCCATTGATCAAGCCAATTTTCTAATGCTAATAGCAACAAAAACAAAACCTCAACCCGATACAATCAAAAAGCAGGTTTTATATAGCAGTTCGTGATGCAAGAATCCTTCTGGATTATTGATAGAAGAGCAAAAGATATTGGGATTTATGGAATTATTATTATAGTAAACCAGAAAAGGGCGCCTTTTCGGAACCTCAACCTACACGAGCAAGAGGCGGTCTTTATGATATATATCAGTTCGTGATGCAAGAATCTTCTTGTTTGATGATTGATTGTAAAGTAAAAGGGTACTGGGATCAATGGGACCAATGGGATTGGAGCGAAACAGAAAGCAGAGTCTTTTTCGGTGATGGATAATCCATAATATGTATATAGAAAAATAAAAGAAAGATGACAATTCCAATGTAAAACTCCACAATGTTAGTAACATAAGTGTCTCATCGTTCACTCTCCCAAGAACAGGCATTGGGCAAATTCTTCACATATTGCGTCTTCATATGGTAATATTAAATCACTACAACTAAATCTAATAAACTACTCTGATATCAAATTTGATTGAAATTCAAATACAACTTCCTACAAGTTATGTGTTGCATCAACTGCCTTATCTTTTTTGTAAAATGTCCCATCCAAACCATAAAGAAAGAAAGATAAGTATCAACTAACCATTGGATTAATACACATTCTTCATCTTATCCATAATTATATTATGAAAAAAATTACTAAGAAAAATTCTCCTTCCTCCATAAATGAAGGTGTGATATTCAATTTTAGGCCCTTTAAAATTGAATGCATAATTTTCTAAATTAGTAAAAATTTTATGAAGAAAATTTATAATAACTTCTTTAATGAATTAAATTAAAATTTTCTTATTAAAATATGTATAAGTCAAATTGACATATTAAATTTAGGATGAAGGGAGCATTATTATATCAGTCGAGTTTGTAAAATTACAATATTGCCAAAATTTTTAAAACTTACTTGTATTATAAAAAGTAAAAACCACTAAATAATCACATTTCTGAACCTCAATTAATAAAATATTTGGACATATATTCTTGTTTTTCTACGGACAAATTAGAATTTTTTGGAATGACATGAATTATGAAATAATATGTCGTGGGAATTTGATGAAACTCATGGTAATTGTAATAATTAGATGGAATCTCAAGCTTGGCAAGCACTTGAAACAACGATAAGGACTTGGTGCAAAGGTATCTATTTTCTTTCCTGGTAAAAATTCCTTAAATTCAAGATTCATAAAGATTTCTTGATTCATAGTATAAGAATTTTCTTTTTCTATTTTTATTTTAAAAGGGTCAGAAGAATATTTTTTTGGAATTCTTATGGGCTCAAAAATTTTCAGGGCTTCTAAGTGGGCTTTTTGATGATCCTTAAAGAGTTGCTTAATGGGCCTAACCAATAGTAGTGCCCTCTCAGCTTTTACTTATAACTGAACTTCGTGTTCTGTACTCCAGAACATACCCGAAAACCGGCTACAAATTCAAAATCGAAGGATCAAACGGCAGCGTATAACCTCTGGAAGACCGATCGATACCTCAAGAAAACTCCATATCTGAGAGAGTTCATCTTCTTCTGCCTTCCAATAATTTTCAGTTCAAATTCATAGAAAATTCCTCCGTGGAAAGGCACAGAGGAGGAGGAGACAGATACGGGAGCCATACAGACATGCATCATTATGGTAGACACCCCAGAGGAGGGCTACCTGCTTCTCGTCCGTCCTCTAGTTCGGATAGCTACAACCACCATCATCGCAGAAGCCCCAGTAATAATAACAATTATAGAGGTGGAAGTGGTGGTGGTGCTCGTGATCATCTTCGTCCTTTTGATAGCCCTCCACGGTACCCTCCTCCTTATGGTAGTGGCAGAGGAGGGTTCCGTCCTATGGGTACAGGAGGATGGGGAGGCGGGTTTAGTTCAAATCAGGCGATGCCCCCACTGGCTGGACAGAAACGTGGGTATTCTTTTTCTGATAGAAGAGGGTCTCCCCCAGGTGAGTTGAATTGATTCTTGAAAAAAAATGAGTAGCTAATTATCCTGAAAGCGAAAGCCTGTTTGAGTTTTAGTTGAAATTTAGTTACTTATACGGGTGAACTTTTTATGGTAAAATGTTCCAATTCTACTCGAAGAAACGATTTCCAGATAGAAGGATTTTCTATACTGAATGCTCCAATTCTACTTGGACTTGTTATATCTCTCGCATTAGCTCAGAAATGATCCAGACAATCTTAACAAAGTAGTTAGTTGTAAGGAAGAACTAGCTTTATACATGCTATTTGTCCATTTTTGTGGATTCTATGCGTATTATTGTGTTGCACATTTTGGGAGCAGGCAAATTTATGTCAGGAATAACTTTGTTGAAGCATGTCAACCTTTTTAACATGCTGGATTTTGTTCAGTCGTTTGCTTTGGTTCTTTTTTAAAGTAATCTGAATTTCATTTATATCAATTTGTTTTAATTTGGGTTACATTTGTTGTCACTTGCTTCAGATCGACTATGTGGAGGCAGTTTTGCTAAACTCTTTGTTGGATCAGTTCCAAGGACAGTCACTGAAGAAGATGTAATTTTTCTTGTTGAAATATTTACACTACAATGCATCTAACCTCTGTTTATAATGCTTGTTATTCTCATTTGCTATTTGCCCTCAAATTCATCATCTTCTAAATTTTTTTTGGTTGTTTTCTAAAGTTATGAAAACAGTTTTTAACATGATCGGTAGACCCTCATAACTCTTCTTGTCATAGATCAATAAGTCTGATAGTAGTCTTTTCATGATGCTAGATTCGGCCCCCATTTGAGGACCACGGACATGTTTTAGAGGTTGCATTGATTAGAGATAAGAGAACAGGACAACAGCAAGGTACGTGCATATGTTGTTTGGTGTTGAATGAAATGTGATGTATATGATATCTCTTTTCAGGTTCCGTAAGGGGCCCAAGGGAGGAATGATAAGCTTACATTTCTTGTCAGTTAATTTTCCCCGACAATTTTCTGGCTTCCTGGTTTTCGTTGCTACACTTTCAACCAAGAGGAAGACAAGGAAAAAGAACCTATGATAATAATATGTCTATAGAGGCTGAAAATAGGAAGTTTTGAATCTTGATTTTGTACCATTAGTTTTAGTTGAGCCAGTAGAAAGAACCTTTTTGTAATGGTTTTTTTTGACAATAATCATTTTACTTAGTTTGAAACTTGCTGTTTTAGAGCAAGATATTTGTCTTATGGGTGTGATTCTCAAGGACACTCAGCTGCTGTGGATGTTTTTGGTGGTGTATCGTGGTGGCATGATAATCATCATACTGACTTGGATTGATAAACATTAGTTTCCATACTATGTATTAATGAAGTAGGATTATGGGTTTAAGATGGCTGGTTATTTCTTATTTTTTATTTTTTGGCTGGATGTTTGTGTTTTTTTGTCTATCATTACGAGATCTGACAATTGGTTGGTGTGGTGGTGATTGGATCAGTTGAATTTTAGTTATCTATTACTTATCAACTGGGAGTAGTGTTCCAGTATGAACAAGTTGAGGACCTCTTACAGGAAGCATCTAGCTTGTGTGATATGGATTATACATTTTAGTTATTGGGACAGGGACAGATGTTCATCTTGATCCTTCTCAAAGCATCTAGCGTAAATACGTCCTTATTAGTATTGGATCAGATGCTCATTTTAATCATCTGAAATGCATCTATTTCTCTTTATTGGTATGCATTACTGGTTCCCAGAGTCATACTATCCTTGCTATTGTGCTAAATTTATCTTTATTCTTGTTTTGGAATAATGTATGAATGGAGTGTTACTCATGATTCATTTGGTATGAAAGTCATCTGCTATTTCTTTTGTTGATTTGGACTTGATCTTTTATCGGATTGTTAACCAAATGAGGTGACCCAGAAGCAAAATAATGACATTTTGGCATTAGTTTCTTTTGAGTGTCTCTTTTATCTATTTATTTACTCGTATGGAGGGTGTATTCTGATTCATTTAGGATAATGATGCTTGCCAACCCTCACTTATTGGGGGTTTGGAAGTCATTTGAATACTACCTCATGTTGTGATTTGATGGTTAGAAGAAATTTGTATGTCGGCATTCTTAATAGTAAATCTTTCTTCTATTTGGTTATGAGTTTCATGTTATGGCAGCTGTTCTGTTGAACCTCTCATTTTGCACAGCTAATTCACACTTCTCAGATGTTGAGGATTTTGTGGTTTATTTAGGCAGTTATTATGAATCTTGTTTCGTACATGTTCATTTTTTTGAGAAGTAGATGTGCCTCACTTTTATATTGGACTAATCCAGTGTTGTTTTTATTGTGGCCCGTTAGCATGTGGTGGTTTAGGATTTTTGATTGATGGTAGGACGTTACAAAATTTTGGGCCATTCCTCATTCAACCCTTAGTGTACTGATGGCACCAAAGTTCCTTCCTTGGGCAAGTCACTTGGAACTTAGATGCCATCATGTGTAAACATGTTCATTATTGTGTTCAAGGCAAGGGAAACATTGACAAAGCATGCGTGATTTTGATTGATACCTTTGAGACATTTTGTTCTTAGAAATTCGATGAATTAAGGATGACGCTTGGAGTTTCTCATTCCGATGTGCTTCTAGTTCCAGTCATTATTCTACTTGGAATGCTCATTACACAGTTTATTATACTTAGATTTTTGCTGGGAGAGTTGCATAATTTTCTACTGCAGCAGAATGGAGCCTTAACCCATTTAGTACAACTTCTCAACGCTTTGAGAGTTGTATATGGATGTTTGCTTGTAGTGCTTGGCTTCTTGGATGAATGTGCACAGTGGATTTGTGCATCAATTTCGCGTTGCATTTCTTCTTGTTTAATGCATGGATCATTATAAGTTGTATTATAAATTGGCTACACACTCTAATTGTCTGCTGGAGTGTATTTTGTGATATGAGGGGAGAGGATATGTTTTCCTAAGATATAGTTCAGCTTTTTCATTACTATGGAAAATTGACGAGTCATGGATTCTATTTTTTTCCTCTTTTTCCATGCTGGTGATGTATTTACAGTTTTGTTTTGGATAAAAACAGTTGCTTCCTATGATGTGTGGTATGGTATACCATGTGAAGTTCTTTCTTATTTTCATTGGATCATCTTACTTTATAGCCTACCCATGGTTGATAACATGGTGAGCGTCAATCTGTGCTTCTTATGGATCTGCAAATGGTTGACTAATACCTTTGGGAATGAGTTTTTGAGAAGAATTCATCAAGATTGTGTTAATGGTGTTTTGGAGCTCAATTCATATCCAATGGTTTGCTAATGTCTTTTAGTCCACATTCTCTTTACACATTTTAGAATTCATCATGATTGTGTGGATGGTGTCTGGTAGCTCAATTCATATTCAATGGTTTCCTTGTGTCGTTTAGTCCACATTCTCTTTTCTCCTTTTGACTGTAATGTCTATCAGGTTCAATGCGCATTATACCTTTAAAATTTAGTTGCAGTAATGCAATATGAAACCATGCGGTTGCTTGTTAGAATCAATTAGGTTTTTGTTACTCAATATGATCTCCTTCTATTGGAGGTCATTGATCCACTGTTGCAGTTGTTTGATCGGGGCCGGAGGAGTGCTTTCCTAATTATTTGCAGAGCATTGTATTAAGTTCTTGAGTATTTCTTTTTTCTTTTCTTATTGAAGTTGATGATCATGGGATATAATTCCTTTTGAAGGAATGAAGGATTTCTTTGCACCGTGGTTTCTTGGGTTTTGCTCATCTTAATAAATTTCTAGTTTTGTGTAAAGAGATTTGCCGGTCCATGATGCGGAGGTCTCTCTATATACTTATATTTGTTATGTTGTTAATTATTTCTTGAAGTTGAGATGAGAAATCCAAGTGACTCATATGACAAATTCTTTGTGCTATATAGCTTTTGTGGGTTTGTAACTGCTTGATGGTAGAGCTCTTCATATTTTGATTAATTTATACTGATAGTTAGGATGAACCAGTGGATTTTGGAGGTTTAATCAATTTTAGCATTATGCTTTTGTTTATAGTATCTTATGTTTTTACTTGCAAGTGTGATGACTGTAGAATGATGGTGGCTGCAGCCTGCCTGATGGCAGATATGTACCTTCTCATGAATATGATACTCTGATTACAGCATCTACAAGTCTCTATTGGAAAACATTAGCTGGTTTTCAAAGGGATGTGTATTCAATTTTGGCCTTTGCAACAACCACCGAGTTGAGATGCTTGAAAAATCCTTGAAGGCTTAACTTAAAAGAAAAATTGTGGAGACATCTTATACTTGACTTTAATTGCAATTGATCATATTTTAGTCTATTGATTCGGTTGATTATCATATTTGAATGTATTAGGCCCCTATGGCATATTTGTTGCTCTTTCAAGAATATATGCTACCACCCTTGTGAATTTCTTGGTTTGGAATTGAGTTGTTGAACCAAGATGCAAATTTCAAAATTTTAACTTCTGCAGGATGTTGTTTTATCAAGTATGGCACTTCAGGAGAAGCTGATAGGGCCATAAGAGCTCTACACAATCAGTATACTTTACCTGGGGTAAATATGATTATGGTTGGATATTCTTTCTTTGGTTGTTTCACTTGTCTTGAGTAGTTCTAGATTAATTTTGTTTTTTCCAGGGAGTGGGTCCCATCCAAGTCAGATATGCTGATGGGGAACGGGAACGCCTTGGTAAATTCAGAAAATCTCTTTTTATTGTTTGTTGTAATACTTACTTGGGACATAGAAGTTATTAAGTTCTTTTCTGATAACTTGTCCTTGGGCCTGCTAACCTCATCCCCTTGCCTTGGCTAATGTTACCTACCTGCCTCTATTAGGTGCAATAGAGTACAAGTTATTTGTGGGATCATTGAACAAGCTTGCTACAGAGAAAGAAGTTGAAGAGGTATGTTCCACATATTGAATGTAAGGGAATCTTTGACTTTTTTTTTAAAAAAAAAATTAATATTTTCAGTGATATTCGTGTGTTATATACCTCAGTATAATTGGCATTTTATTGTCTGGCTTAAGAAATTCAGGCAGATATATCATAATCATGCCTCTTAATATAGATAGGTTGTAGATGGGTTATAAGCTCCACATGCTTCTCCTGTCTTTTTTTGAGACATGTGAATACTCTTAAAGATATGATTTGAGACTCATTATGATATTAAATGACTCATCTATTTAGAACTAGTTCTAGACACCAACGATGGAGCTATTGGATTTAGAGGCCTTTACTAAGTTCGGGATTCTTTTCTTTTGAAATTATCTGGGACTGTTAACCACTCCATAAATGCTCTTCTCATGTTGTTTTGTCTATTCAGTTTTAGTAGAACAAAGTCAATGTTTCGTGTCCTCTTCTTTCCATTTCAGATCTTTACACCATATGGTCAAGTTGAAGATGTCTATCTCATGCGTGATGATATGAAGCAGAGTCGTGGTTTGTTCCGTTATCTTTATGTTGGATCATGCTCTCTTATACTATGGCATTTTATTTTTGCTCTATTGCTTTGATGGTGGAGAAAAAGGATCATTGTGGATCGTAAGGTTTTTATATTTTTGGCAGCTTATATTCAACTGAAATTTCCTATGCTTCTCTAGTATGTTTCTACCATTTGCTGACAAAAAGAGGTAAAGGATTCACTAATAGAGAACCCTCTTTTCAGTCTGTGTACAATACAGGTGCCAGGAGTTGATAGACTTAATACTCTTGATAAACCATTTCCTGCGTTCAGCTCTCAAGCTTTTAGATGTGGAAATTTAACACACTTAATACAAACAACATTTTTGATCTTTATTGTTAATATGAAGTATTCTTAGTTTCTGCGTCTATCATTTTGGTATTAGAGCCATTCAATCCAAAATGGTTAACGCTCAAACAACCCGCTTCATTAACCGACAAAATCTCTTCTACTTTATCTTACAACAAAATATTCACCCCCACCTACTGACAATATTTACCGATGACCTTGTAGTTGCTAATGCCCTGCCGAGTCAAATTAGGTCAGTGTTCAATTAGTGCTCACTGAGTATTCTTCTCTCATACTTCACCCAACATTCTGTATTTTGAAGCGGTGCTATGTGACTAGAAAAGGTAAAGCACTTGGCACCTACGCAATATGCACTGAGTGCGCCTGGTTAGGCATCCTACCTTGGGTTGTTCATCGGTCAATTGAGAATCGAGGCATTAGGCATACATCAGGACATACTTCATGTTTATGCAACAAGGCTTTTGCATTGAGTGTCCATCTGTCAACTCATGCACTTACATGGGTCTGTTGTCTACCATCGTATGGGTAAAGGCAGGGTGGAGAACTCAACCTTGGGATTGATATGTTGCTTAAGCAAGCTTAGGATGAAAGTTGGGAATGAAAAACTTAAGAATTTGTTTCATAACACACTCAAAGAAGAAAAAAAAAAAGTATGCAGACACAGATTTTTTGTTTGATATCATATCTGATTAGTTTGATCATTATGTTTTGATTGCTTAATTATTTCCTCAATCTTTATATCCTGAACTCATTTTTCATAACTTGATCAATTGTTTGTTTTTTGGTTAAAAGATTTTTAAAAAGTTCAATGGTGTGAATTCTCATATGAAGGTTCTCTTATCTTTGCTAATGGATAATTTTTGTTATCAAGGATGTGGATTTGTCAAATATTCTCATAGAGAGATGGCACAGGCAGCCATAGATTCTTTGAATGGAAGATATACAATGAGAGTAAGTGTTTTGTTATCCTGTAATGCTTGTCTTGGAACTCCTTTCTTGGCAATCTGTTTGATCTTATTTCTTTTTTCTACATGTAGGGTTGTGATCAACCACTAATTGTTCGGTTTGCAGATCCAAAGCGGCCAAGGACTACTGAAAGGTTTCTCTGCAACCTTTTTATAATTGTTGGTCTTAAGCCTTTTATGGTTTATTTAAAGTTTTTTTTTTTTCACCATATGTTATTTTGAAAAGTCTTTTCTGAAGCATGCTATTTATTGTTATGCTGGGTCATATTTTTTCGATTAATTCTTGGAAGCCTCCAATTTTGTTGCTCCTTATTAGTCGTTTTTTTCTTCCAGACCTCCTCCTACATATGGTGGCCCTGGATTTGAGCCTCGCTTCCCAGCTCCAGGGATTAGGTATTTATCTTTGATCTGTTTGAGTTTTGATTCCCGTTGTTGTGAGGCTAAATATGCTATTTGTTCAGACCACCCAATCAAGGTGAACCCATGCATGACCGGGTTCCACCTAGTTCCTGGCAGCCTATGAGTCCCCAAAACTTGGGTCAACCTCGAAATGCTGGACCATATAGTTTCGAAAATCAGATTCCTTCAAGATCTGGTGATGTTGCTTCTTCAGATCAAGTAAGCATGAGAATCTCCACACTGTGTTGCTAGTTCTGTTATAGAAACTTCTTTTGATTTTTATGATATTTTATGACTAATTGAATGTGTAAAACAAGCCTACCCCCAACTCCACCCAAAAAATAAATAAATAAATAAAAGAAGCATGATACATTTGTAACTGGACATGTTCATGTGATTTATCTGTGGATAGTTCAATATATAATGACAAAAAGGCCGCTGCATAAGTATGGCTCTGTACATGGTTTGGCTTCACATCTCGCATGTCTAAACTAATAAGAAAAAAGATCTTTTAGCTAGAGTAAGAACCAGCATTTCTATGAAGCTTATTTCTGTGTTGCATTGTTCTTTACTAAATTTGAGGCTAATGTTAATAGTCAAGAAATCTTTGATTCAATTGGCATGTAATGGACTGATAACTGGATTTGGTACTTCGAACAGTTTGTATTAAAGGTTGAAGTGGATATATAGCTCATCTTATTGTTTTGAGCCTAAAAAGATATTCATTTTGAATTCCTTATCTTAATTGATTTTGGTTATTCCAAGTTTGACAGTTTTGTGCTGATTTCTGTTTCATCCTTTTTGCATGAATTTATAGGGTAGAGCTTTAGATAGCTTCGGTGGCAAATCTGACGGTTTGTTTCCTGGGCCTGGAGTTTCTTCTGCTCCTATGTCACAATCGGTACATGTTCATGGCCTTTAGCTCATTGCAGATTTTTGCTCTCTTATTGTTGAAAACTTATATCTTTATTTTATTCAGTCTTTGCTACAAGCCCCATATGTTGGGAATCAAATATCACCCGTGCAGAAGCCACTTCAGTCACCAAAACACTTGCCACCTTCCCTTCAGTTACAAACTCCTGTTACAGCATCATTTGCCCAAACACAGACTTCTCGTCCACCATTTGGGCCAGTTAGTCAAGTACCGATGTCCTATGCTTCTGCTCAAAGTTCCTTCAATCAGGCATTGCCACTGCAGCAGCACCCTGCTTCACATCCACAAGGGCTTCAGAATGCATCTTCTGCAACTGGGCGATCCTCTGTAAATAGTCATTCACAATTGCTTAATAAGTCAACCTTGGGAAATCAACAGCAGCCATTGCTTCAACCTCATCAACAGTCGCCTTCTCAGTTAGCTCAGCTGCTGTCCCAACAGACACAAACTTTACAGGCAAGCTTTCAGTCATCACAACAAGCATTCTCTGAGCTTCAGCAACAGCTGCAGTTAATCCAACCAAATCAAGGTTTAATGGCACAGCAGGGTCTAATGGCTCATAAGCAGCAGGTATTATAGTTTAGATCCTTTAGGATTTCTCTCTCTCTATGTGCATCTCTATTTTGTTTCTTTGAAGTGGGAAAAAGTTCTGACCCTAAAGAATATAATATAATATGGTGATGCTCTCATATGAACCTTCGTAATCCTGATTCTGGTAACCTTGACTTTGGGCTTTCTTGTCAGCTGGACATTATTGATTGAAAGTTGGTCTTTTCACCGGTTGCAAACTTTCAATGGGATCTGTTGGCACAATCTACACTTTTGTTTTTGGCAAAAAAATGTTTATCCTTTCTAATGGAACATGCAGGGGAACTTTTCAATACTCCTTACCATTCTAAACTCATCCATTGATAAATCTTCTTTTCCCTGCAGTCTTCTGGGATTGGAAATGTGCCAAAAACGGCCACCAATACCTCTGCTGTTCAACCCGGAGTAGAACCAGCTGTTACTAGTGCTACTTCTCTTTTGGCTGCTCCTGCGATAACAAGAACTTCAGCTCCTTTAACATCTAACTGGACAGAGCACACTTCTCCTGATGGATATAAGTACTACTACAACAATTCAACTGGTGAAAGCAAGGTAGATTTTCTGGCAGCCTTGTTTTTCCCTATTTGGACTTTTCCTTTTCTTGGCGTTGCTTAATGATTTTGATTGAACTTGCAGTGGGAAAAACCTGAGGAGTTGCTGTCATGTGAAAAGCAGCAAGAGCAGCAGCCAAAACCCCCTGTCCAACAGGTCCAGATTCAGTCTCACGCTCAAAATCTTTCTCCCTACCATGTTCCTCGGGCACAGGTCCCAGATCACCTCCAAACACCTCTGCATTCTCAGGTTCGGGCCCCTCAAATGTCACAGCAATCTTCTCAATCTTTGCCTGTAAGCATTTATTCTCTTCGTGTTCCCCAACGTTAGTTAATTTAGATGATTTTTCACCTCATTTGTTTTTCGATGCCAGTATCAGGTTCCTGGAGTTAGAGGTCCCCAAAATCTACAGGTGTTACTCTTTTCTTTTCTTGGTATTCTTATAGATGAAGGATTTTCACTAAACTAGCATTTAGCTTGAAAGCAGCTTGCTATTCTGTTCATAGATTAGTTGTTGACATTTTTCATCTCCCAAATCAGCGTTAAGTAATGTATTTTTGAAAAATCTTTTAACAATTTTTTACATCACTTTGCAAACGTAGGATCTTAGCTACACAAAAATACCTCCTGCGGCTGGTGCAGTGAATGATCAGAGGCGCATGCAGCAGGTAAAACTTTTGTATTTTCATGTGCTGAAAGTTATACCGTTTAAATCTCATATCAATGCACTGATCTCTCGACGTTCAGGGTCCTCCACCTGCTCAGGATTGGATGTGGAAAAATAGGCCTGCAGGTTCTTTTTTCCCTCTTCTATGCATTCGCTATTATCTCCTTAAAAAGAACCGAGAAAAACTGATATTTTCTTATGTGGGATTTTTTAGTTCCATCATGCATTTATTTAGTTCCATCATGCATTTATTTAGTTCTTATACTACTGAACTGAACCATGCTAAATGTTACAGGGAGTTGAATATTTTGAGGTTACTGGTCCCAAAGTAAATTCCTTCTTCACTTGGTGTCAAGAAACGTGAAGATCTGATGATGGTTCATATATTTGGTTCACAATAGTTTGGGATTTTCTCTGCTCATATATCTTTCTTGATTATTGTTCTCTAGATCATGTTGGATGCTTCAATGTCGTACTCGTGTCGAAGTATATTACTAGTATAGTAATATAGAAGAGGGCTAGAGAGCAAAGCAATCATTGTTCTGTCATATAATTAGAACGGCATCTCTAAATTTGATAATGATCATCATGCATAAGCAGCCATATTTTTCTTGCCAGTCATATCTAAAGAAACATAATCTCTTACAGGGTTTGATACTTAGATCCCAAGTAGTTTCTCCAAGAGGAATATTGATGAGCTAATTAGAGACTCTACAGTTCCTCCTTACTTCACTATCTCTGGTAGTAGTAATCGGCGGCAGCAAGCTTCCCATCCTAAGCATTGATTTCTTGAACTCTTCAAGAAATGCTATGGGATTCTCGACATAAGATTTCACAATCTCAAGAACTTGATCGTCTCCCGATACAAGAGCCTGGTCCGATGCAAGCAGCCCTTCTCCAGAAAGAAGATTAACATAGTACTGGTTGTCGAATGTTGTTGGAGAAACAAGATCAAGATTTGCCAACGTTGTGTTTGAGTTTGATTCAGTACATAGCTGCTGTAATGACTGAATGAATTCCGAATTCACAGCAGCAGGGCCTGAATTTTCATTGCCATTGCTGGTAAGCCTTGAGCTAAATGTTGAGCAACGAGCTTTCCCCAATGTGTGTGCACCGGTAGGCCAACTCCCCGGGGGGGGGGGGGGGGGGGT
>JAOXNR010000032.1:16203008-16218845 GCA_028571225.1 Parsonsia alboflavescens | reverse complement strand
AAGCACCTTAGCAAATCCGAATCTTATAATCAAGTTATATATATATATATATATATATCAGTCATTACTTGTTTCCTGTAGGAACTTGGAATGGAATCCACTTTGTTAATAACTCCTGTGAGGGGAAGAGAATCAGAACGAGAAAAGGTGGTGATGGGGGTTTGACGGGTGGCGTTAATATGCTGGTGAACATTTGGGGCAGTTCTTGGAGTGACATGGTGGTGATGGAAGGGCGAAAAAGGAGGAAGGGATCTTCATTCTTATCGAGTACAACGCGGAACTCGGGAACAAGCAAGGAATTGAGTCATGTTCAAAGAACGCTGTCCGATTTGGGTTTTTTGCAGCAGAAGTCGTCGGAGAAGATGGCCTTTTTTTTTTTTTATTTCGCTTCAAAATGATGTTGTTTTATAATGAAATGACGATCTTACCCCTCACGTGCAGTGTATAGCCTATTCCCTTCTGTATAAGTCTCATTTGCAACCTGAGAATTCTCTCTTCTCCTCTCTTGGAAATCCGAATATTTTAGTTTCTATTGGTTGAGCTTGAATCGGCAAAAGATTTGTCTGAAGTTCTTATGTAACATCTTTCCAACTGTACTCAAACTAACAGTAAGGAAATTTAAAGAAATGAAGAAAAGAAAAAACGGGTTGACCTCAGAATGTTAGCAAATATATTGAGATACATAAATGATAAATCTTGATATTACTTCTGATTTTGTTGGCATATTTTTTCAGTTCTTATTATGCATATTCAGTATCTTCTTATACATACCTGAGTGTGTTCTTTATTCTTGCTTGTATTATGCATAACAATGCTTCTCCAGTTCATGAAACTGAGGCATTGTATGAACTTCTAAGCAGTATGGTACAAAGGATTTGGAAGTTTGAATGATCTTTGTGCACTTGGAAGCCCCTCAATGCTACTCCATTGATCTACAAGAATGCAACAAACAACTGTAACCATTCACCAATCAATTTCTTTCTCACATCAGGCTTGAATCTCTGAATGTAATAGAGGCGAGGAAGCAGAGATTTAATCGTATTTCTGTTTTGTTTTGGATGAACCTCAGCAATTTCTTCATCAGTCGTGGCAGTCATCTGCTGGAACAACTGTAAAGTTTGCCGCCATATAGGAATCAGGACCATAATATATGCTCAAATTTGGCACTTCAGAAAATGCCTGCACAAACAAATAATACTTGCAGAATGAAGCAAATGAAGTTGCACGTCATAGCAAAAGAAAAAAGGAAGGGGAAGGGGTTGTAAAACTGAAACTAACCGCAGAATTGTCTGCATAACATTAGAAGAAGTGCAGGTTATTGTTGGCACAAGTTCATAAGAAAATGCTTTTGTCTCTATAGCGGTGTTTATATAAACAACATGTAAAGAAGGAGATGTTGCAGAAGCACTTGAAAGATATTCCATATATGTAGGACTAGATGCAGTATCAGCCAATGAGCAGCCAATGCGTTCACCAGACATCCTATATATACACTACAACCTGGAAAGAAAGTAACAAGTGTTTATCATTATTTCATGAAACAATCCAGCCATATAATCCACGAATTAGTGTGGTTGTGTAAAATTTCAAAATAATCCAAATTTTCAAATCAGCAGACCATGAGGAAGAACTTGTCCGTTAGCAGAAGAATTAGCATAAAAAGGCCTATTATAACGCACCAATAAAGTAATTGAATATGCAAATAGCAAACGCAAAGTTCTGATAAAAAACTAGACGAGTTTGACTTATGCATATCAAAGTCACAAAGTACATGGAACGACGGTTTGCAGTTTCGATGACTATAGACTAAATTCTCAATCCCTGTTCTGTCATTCATTCTCCTCGAGGAGACAGCAACACCTCTTGAGTTATCTGTTTTATAATTCGAAGATGCAACAGAAATAAGATCTGATTCGGTAAAACTACTAACAGAAAAAAATTTGAAAAGTTTTAACTGTGGTGCACCAGATAAACCATACAAAACTTAAGCAACTGCAAGCTCTCCTAAAACAACTCATGCATAACCATTCACTGACAAGTTCGAAGCACATTTAAACTCAGACGGGACCTAAGAGTAGGCTTCAATGCGTGAATATAAATTTGGATAGGCTGTTTAATTTGTCATGCGGTTTCAAATTTTTGTTACTTACAGTGACAGCTAACACATTCTATTTTCTGATCAACAAGTTGTCAGCAGTGATGATTGCAATTCTTGCTACACAGTGGAAAGGAAAAGCAGCAATTCTTGGGTACTGGAAACCCTGAGGGAGAAAAAAAAACTAGAGGCTGTATCTCCTTCATTTTCCAACATTTGCGAAGAAATGAGCTGGTGAAGATACTTGGAAAGCTATCAGAAATCAAGATTAGTAATTCAGCATTAAAAGAAATCTCTTGTACAAGAAATCTTGTAGAAGAGCATCTAGTCTTTTTTCTTACACAGATCTCTTGTAGAAGAAATCTCCCTATACCTTTTGTAATCCTTTTTAGCTATTGAAAATGGAATAGCAAAGAAAGAAGCAGTAAATTACAGGATTTTTCTCTTCTTTTTCCTATCCCTTTTCTGTCAATTCCAAGTTGCCATCCACACAACTACAATTTACATTGTCCAGATAAATTTCCTCCAAATTTCTTGATAACAAGATTCCACAGATTAACCATCAGTTCGTATCATATGCTCCTAAAGACAGACATGTGTAAATTAGAACAATATCTGCCCACAGAATATCTCAATACATTAGCTATTTTACAAAGTCATGTCACCCACCAGCATTATATTCCTTGTCCTATCATTCAACTGTAGCTGGAAGCCGGCCCAAAACCACATCAAGACACCTTTCAAATTCTTGAATCTCCTCCCACAGGAATAAATAAATTATACAAAACAGAAATAAAATACACTATGATACCATCGAGATGCTAATCTCTTAAAAAAAAAAAAATCTGAATTTAGACTTGGGAATCAAGTTATCAAATTTGGTGTGAATTAAGAATTCAAAAATCACACCAAACGTTTCAGTATTTAGCAGGGTTACCATATAGAAAGTGCATCATGTGATTACACTATTTATTGCATGATGGTTCAATATCTTTTCTAAAGTTAATCAAAAATAATTCGGTCATTGACTTTGTTAACACCATAAAATATGTCTAAATTATTACTACTTTTCTTTGGATCACTTGGGTCCATCATGAAGTTTCGACAATGGCTCACTTAAATAGAGCACTGCTAATTCTTATGCAAAACAATAATGAAACAGCAAATCCAACAAAGAATCAAAAAATTGCAACATACTCCAACTATAATTTCTTCTCTAACACAATGCAAAACACTTAAAAAGATTTCAGAACGATTCAGCTAGATAAATATCAATAAATAAAGCATAAAGGAGAAAAGTTGCACTAAAGAATCATAAGGCCAATGGCTAATTTTTCTATCATCATTCTCTGTCTCTCTGCTTCCATCTATCTCCACCCTATTTCTCTATGTACCATCTCCCCTCCCACTTAGCACAGAGAAATACAACATAAGTTCTTGAAAATAATTTATTATCTATGCCAAATTTTTTAAGATATCGAATTCACCGATCTCATTTCAGAAGTTCTGCCTCAAACTTAGGTATAGAGGAAGCAAAACAATTTATCCAGTGAATCAGTGATTACAGGTACAATTATTTTCTATCTTCTCCATTCAAGTATGGCATATTTTATAGGCTAAAAGAGCACAATGGAATACATTGTAAACATAAATTCAGATGGCAAAGTTTAAAATACACTCTAAGTTAATGAAGACATACCTCTGGAAATCCAGCCTGATCAAGAATGGCACGTACATTCTCTGACATGAAGTCTACACTGAGGACAGTTATAAATTTGCATCCACCTTTAGCCATCTTAACAGCTGAATCTGCCATAACCAATGAATCAGAAATATGGATATGAGGCTAGAGCTTCTGGGCAGCAGTTAGAACTCCTTGAACCTCAAGGTCCATATAAAAATGGGCAACAACACCAATTTTCTTGTCCGAAAGCAAATTGACAAGTTCTTGAATTGTTAAGTCATCAGGCGACAAAAACCTTGCCTACTGTTAAGTAGGTGATATTTTAAAGTTTGTAAAGACAAAGAAACAGTTGCAATTCTCCATAAATAGAAACATGTTCTTTAACTCAATCAAATACAAACAAGAATAAAGAACACCCTCAGGTATGTATAAGAAGATACTGAATATGTATAATAAGAACTGAAAAATATTTGAGGTTATCCATTAAGACCAGCCTCAAATAGATGTATAATCAAAGCCTCAAATATTCACCCTCAAATAATAATGCATTCAACTTCACTAAATGCATAATTAATACTTAACTATCCATTCAACTTCACTAAATTGCCGGAGTAATTTACCAGCATTTTAAACCAAAAAAATAATAATGATAAATAAAAAGGGCAATAATTACCAGCGAAAGGGTCTCTGTTCGTTCTTGAGAAATTTTCTCGTCGAATCGCGGAGCAGATTAATTTACCCATGGTTGAAGATTCAGTGGCGGCCTGAGGATTTTCCGCAAAGCTTCAAACCCTAGAACAATAGATAGTTCAACCCGCAAAGCCGAGTCAAATTCTTTTCTTCTGGGCTAGATCGGAGGATGTGGGCAGCTCCTTTTCCGTACGGTTGTCCGGAAATCTTCCCGCAACACTGATCTTTGAGCTGGTTTAAAGGTGGGAGCTCTGCAATTTTCTGCCACAGAAATAAAAAACGGCACCGTTTTGAGGAGCAACAATTCTCCTCAAAACGGCATTGTTTTGTTTTCGCAAAAATGGTGCCTCTGTTTCCTCCGTAACCGAGCTGACAGGAGTGCGCACTCTAGCACGCTCTGGACCGCTCCAGAGCCGGACTCCTAAATACTATATATGTATTAAAAAAAATATTGCATTGGTTTACCTCTAAACCGAAATTAGTGTCTGACAAATGGGCTTTCATTTGAAGGCATAAGCTCTCTTTGGGAATGTTATGGGCCCAATCAATGACGTCCAGGGCCCAAACGTCACCCTTCCTTGCTTCACTATGAGATATATATTTATCATCATCTACCTTTTCTTCTACCATCTGTAAACCCTAGTTGGGATTTTTTTTCCCAAGTTTCATCTTGCTCACGCATACCCAGTCCTAGCTGTATCGGTAGAGTGTAAATAATCATGCAAGATTGCCTCTCTGCGGGAACCTCATTAAACTTTGATTATGTTGGTTCCTCGACTGATGTAATGTCACGAGGCAGAGATTGGATGCTGGAGAGTTGAGTCACTTCGCCTCTGTATTGTTTCTCCGGGCGCAGTGAATAACATCCAGCTAAATTCTTCAGATTCGATTGTAGAAAGTTCATGTATTTCCTCGTCTTTTAAATTTTTTTCCCCCCTTTTTAAAAAGATTGAAAAGAGGGTATTCCTATGATGGCATGGAATCTTTGAGACCTGATTGTCATAATTTGATGACAAATTACAAGCATTTTGCTGAGGATTATCTCTTCTTCCAATCAGAATCTTGTTATGGTTGATTGAATTTTTTTTTTTTTTTTGGAACTTCATTTTTCCCTCGAAAATCTGATCTTCAAAATTTTCAAGCTGATGTGAAATGATGATTGCACTGGGCTCTGAGCGGCTAAATTGCTGCTAATTTTGATGGACAATGCAGCCTAGAAAGCTACTTCTGATCACCTTCATATTCAATGCTGTGTTATTCAACTTAACAAATCCAACAAGAAAATCCATCCTTGTTAAGAATTTCTTTTTCCCTTTGGAAGAGAATGTTTTCTTACAAACAATGGTGGTGTGGATGATATGGTAACTTGTATGCTGAAAGATTGGTTACCTGAAAGCTGCTTAATAATTACTGTTAAAACTTATTTTGTCAAGACAAGAGGCCCCTGACAATTGAAAGTGAAAACAACCCGCAAATGATGAAGACCAAAACCTAGGAATTTAGGTGAAGATTTTTATGGTGGTGGTGGTGGTGCTGCCTCAAGAGGACATTCAAAGTTAAACTTCTGATAGCTTGGAGCAACAAGCAGCATTTCATGTTCCTATACAATTCTCAAAGATGAACCTTCTATTGTTCTCAAAATCTAAGCATGACGAGGTAAAAAAAAAAGAACAAAAACGGGTTAAGATGCAGGCCAGTAACATTATGTTAGCGAATAATGTCTTTCAGGCATCTAAAATTAAAAGGATTTGTTCCACAAAATTCTATAGAAAAGCCTGATGACCGAGCATTTTATGGGAAGCAGAACTCATTTGAAAAGCCTATTGCCCTTTCAGAAATTAAAAGGAGAGAAGAAAAAACACTGCAGAAGAATGCAAGGGATAATTCCTCATGTATCAAATCTATTCGAAACTCAACTCTGGATTTGATTTAACAGATTGCAGTGTATGGTATGAGTTTCCCTTTCTGAACTGAGGAATGAATCTGAGTTGTTTTAATTGTAACAAAATGTCTATTTCATTCATGATTAGGACCAGGTAAGACGGACCTTTTGGGAAATCTTGCATATATAATTGGCCTTTTTATTCTCTTCCTCAAAATTCTGAGTACTTATACATCAGATAAGTTTAGACTAGGGTGGATGCTGATTATCAAATCAACGAACGGGTGATGAAAAGAAGATTACAGCAAAATATACAACAAAGCCTGCCAAGAGAATTCCAGCATAAATCAAGTTTTGTGAAGTTTGCTTCAGTTTTCCATAAACAATACTGCAGCACTTCATCTTTTCCTTTTCAACTTCAAGAACATGATCCACATATCTGTATGTGAATGGTGTATGATGTTAGCCACTACCAACAGGCTTAGAGAATACCAAATGATTTAGCCATCAAAATGGAAGTTTAAAGAACTTACTGCTCTGTTAAGAAGGCGCTTTGCAGAATTTGAGAGCTATTCATGTTTGCTTCTAGCAGCCGGTGATCATACAGTAGCGAAGACAAATCTACAAGCTGTTCTTCAATGCCCTGTTATTCAAAAAGCGAGAGTAATCAAATTCTTGCAATTTTATATGAAGGGGTAAATAATGCAGTTAATTTGAGAGAGAGTGAACTCACATCTAGGTACTTTTCCAAGCGTTCAACCAATTCGTGAGGAAATGGTTCTGGTAAGTTGGTGGTTTTCTTATAAAATTTTTCCAACCAAAGCTCAGTGCTTGTCTTGTTTTTCTTACCCTTTACTGGTTCTCCAAGAGGAGTCTTTAGATACTCTGCAGCAAAAGTTTGAACAGTCTAGCACCAAAAGAAGTAAAAGCACACTTAGTATTACTATTATATTAACCGGGAGTTGAAATTAAAATGTGAACCTAACCAGGATAATCACCTCAGATGTGCGTCTTATTAAGTGAAGGGCAGTATCAACACGAGCATATATTGTGTTCCTCTGAGAAGAAAGAATGAGTCATTAGAATATACTTCCTTGGACAAAAGGGCACATAGAGGTGACAGTGAAAAAAAAAATCCCTGGCAAATTCTGACATTCAAGAACGTTGACAACAAAGGGAACCATGGCAGAATTATTTTCTTTGACAATCTTTCATTCGACGTGACAAAAAAATGCAACATGGATCAATAATTTTTATTTTCAATGTTGAAGAACTCTTCATTATTGCTTATCAAAGAAAGAATCATATTGAAGATGGGAGAAAAGAAGAATTAACAGAGAAATGCTATGTCACCAGCGCAACATCCTGAAGCATTTGACTGAGTTTGGAAGTGTTAGAAAATGGTCCAAAGGGATGGCAACCAGCTGCCCATAGCCAGTTGACAGTAGGCCTTTCATGCACATGAGAAGCCTTTTCAAATGGTGCACTTAGTCCACCCACAACGGAAGCTAGCCCTGCCAATATATGTCGCTGTGCTTCTGATGGAATGGCATGCCTTCTCTCCACTTCTGAAACATAACTGCCAAGATAAGGAAGGCAAAATAAGAACTGCTTATTTGGTGATGTAGAGACGCAGATAATAGATGATAGTCATTTTTAGAGTTGTAGTTAAAAAGTATCCTCCCTATACCCCAATATAAATCAAAAAGTTGCCAAGGTAATCAGTAAACTCTCTTTGATGTGGTCATTTCTATGCGGTCTAACTGATTGAGAATTTGCACAATGAAAATGAACAGTGAAAGGCAGATTAAAGTGGAAATTATGGGAAGAAACTGGCAGCACTATCACAAAGAAGCAAAGAGCTTCTCAATACAAGTAAAATGCCAAAATGAAGAGCTTATGCAATTGCTCAAATTTCAAGAGTAATGATTGCCCTAACTAGAAATACAGACTACAAAGTTAAGATCACAAAAACTTAGACAAAGCCTAGCAATAACATTTTCCCATTCTTCTTTATGCAGACAAATGCACAAGTAACTAGAAGTACAAGCAAATTGACTCACCATCTCACCCTTTCCTCTTTTCCAGCATAATCCAGGGCAGAAAATTCGAAAATTCAAACCAAATAAAAGACAAAAAATGGAAAGAAAAAGAACAGCAAAACAAACGGTTCAAGACAATCAAGCCAATGCAGGCGACATAAAATGAGTCCACTCACCTCAGAGGTATCTTTTGATTTAGATGCTGTAGAACTATAACCACATCATTACTCGTCCATACGAGGCTTTCATCTTCCATCATGAGTTGTTCATCCACATCAGCTAATGATAGAACAAAGCTGTGATATAATGTGATTGCATTGGAAATCAGATTACAAAAAAAAATCCTTTAGTACACTGGAGCTATAAAATGTTAATGCAGAGTAAAAAGTGCATCAAGAAAAAGATTTACTTCGTAGTTGGTAAGAAGAAGATTTACTAAGAATCAACCACCATCGTTAATAAAAAAGGAACCTCTTTCAATTACTATCAAGAACAGATGGGAGACAAACTGGCAAATGGTTCTTTTCCCATACCTAAATACCTCAATTATCACATTCTGGAACAACATTACCAAATAATATGATTTCTTCAATGTGCTGATCACTAAAATCATAGAAACTTTAAGAATTAGTTATTCCATTCTGAATCAAGCTATTAATACGTGAAACATTTGATACACACACATCTGACATACCAACCTGGACATAAACAACATCAAACACAAATAAATATGAAATGTAGATAAATTTTCAAGATCCAATGATTGTTGTTGTGATAAAAAGCACAGGAATCCACAAATATCCTTTTCACAAAGAAATATCAAAGATATTAGAAGCCAACTGCAAGTTTTGAGACAGTATCAAGCTTGCTAAAGGTTAGATTGGTGGTGAAAGCTTTAAGAACTGGATCATGTGCTCACACTGGAATTACTCTAGTTCCATAGGTACGGTGTAGATCCCCTTGTTTCTTCATCGCTGCAATCCTTTTTTTGTCCTTTAGCCTTGTTGGTCCATGCATAGCCCAGAGAGGCTTGTGCTTTATAATAGAGTCATTTGTTCCATAAGTGTAATCCATCCAATGCTGCAGAGCTCAAAATTAGAAACAAAAACCATCTGTCAGTGTATTAACTGAGCTTACACAGAAAACAACTTGCATCTTCAAATTTCCCATAATTAGCCCAAAAGCAACGTTCTAAACAAACACCATATCCCATATTAAATTAAAGAAAAAATCTTATCATTTTACCTATTTGGTACTAACCTGCCGAAGGTAAAATTTACTTGTAAGGGATGGATCAGAAACCTCAAGGAGACCAGCAGCAAGGACATCAGCAGACCGTGTCATTTCCTACGATCAGCATTTTTAAATATGTTGTATCAAGAAGACAGAAACAGAGTCAGAATCCTGGAAGAATCTTGGTTGTGGCGCGTTAGCCATATAAATAGAAGGTTTGCAGGGGAAAGTACCTCTTTGAGAATAGAACCATCCAAGTATGTCCTTGTATGAACATGGAAGCGTCCATCCTTCTTGGTTTCTTGCAGGGAATGACCCCTCATTGCTTTTGAGACAGCAATGGCCAGCTTCTCATGGCTATGTAATGCATGTGTACCCCCCACAATTACCACATCCTGTCCCTTGTGAACCATCTTCTGAACCTGAACATAGCAAGACGGCACATATTATATCCATTTTAATTTTAAAACCTTGTTAATTTACAGAAGATAAATATGATACTGAACAATATCCACCAAAGTGCACTAATGCTAAAGGGTTGAATATCCCAACAAATTCAAAATCTAATAAAGGTGAGCTAAAGGAAACATTCAACACAAACTTTACCTCAGCCTCAATAGCTTCAAAATTTATACTGTAATTATGGCCCTTCTCCAAAATATTGTAACGGTTATGATTTTGAAGGACAATAATTGGTATAAGCAGTCTCATTGTCATATCAACTGTTTCATACCTGTTTCAGAGATGAATATGAATGTTTACGAACAGGGAGAAAACCAAACAAAATAAATTGAAATTAACAAATAGACAAAAAAATGTAAGGCTACATTCAATAATAATGCAAGCTATAAAGAAACCCATGCAGGTGTGCTTATGCATGGGTACATAGAATATGACAAATGCATATACCAAATTTGACCAATGCTGGAAAAGTAATTCATCTGTCCACTGATAACAAACAGTTGCAGAGTATTCAAAAACCATCTGATGGAATTTTGTTTATGTTGATGAATCAACACAGACTGTTTCTTGCAATCCATCTACACCTCAAACCTTAGAAGAAGCTTTAATCTAAAAGCGTTAAACGTTGAAAGACTTTTTGATGGTTAATTTTTCTAATAGAAAGGTTATTGTGAACCTTCAGAAGTTCAAGATAACAAAAGACTTGGTATACACAGTTGATATATATTCTTTCTCTGCACTGCTTGCTACACTCAACTTCCCACATGGATCGTAAAAGGAGATATCTCTTAAGTACATGTCAACAATTCTTCAAAGCAAGTAAAGAAACCTTAACCATCCTCAATTTGTAGACCACAAATTAAATTAGCGAATAACTGTACCTAACATCGGGAGCAATGACATGCTCTATTGTAGTTGCAATCAAACCGCCTAACTGTCCAATGAACATTTCGTGGGAAGGACGCTCACTAGCCTGACCCAATCCACTTGGAAAGAGGACCCTCTGTAAACGAGGGAGTGTTTTAGAACTAACAGTTCCTTCTTCAGTTTCAATTTTTCCATATGTGCAAGGACCAGCTGAGAGATCAATCACGACAAATCTGAAACCATGACAATTTTGTCAAGTGAAATAAATGAATACAGTAATTGTGACTTGCATTAGGAGATGCCACGTGGAATTTTTTGTTACTGTAGAAAAGGTTTCTTAAATCATCAGTCCTACTTCACAAACCAAATATACAAATTCTGTAACTGCCAAAAAATCATGCTCCTTTCATACAAAAACCAAACATCCGAAGTATTTCTTAGGATCAATATTTTCCTGAATGAAAAAATGAGCATAAGAACTGCAAAAGACTTCTGTCAAAGATGTTCAAGCGACTATACCTGCCAGAACTGAGCCAAACCTGAGTTGCTCCCCCTCCATTGTAACGATAACGGTATATGTAACCTCCCTCTTGTCTTTTCATCTCTTCTTCATTGAGCTGTGGGATTCTTCCATACATCAAACTATCAAGATCAACATCCTTGTTTCTGGGATCAACTCTTACCTGTAAATAAACAAATATTCACCAGAATAAAACTAACCAAATGTTTTAGACCCAACTAGTGGTAATAAAAATGAAATATATATTTTTATATAAAGATGAACTATATATATACATAACCTGTGCCACTTAAAGGAAAGCCACCTGAAACTTCAGAGATCAGCAATAACTAATAAGTTAAGTAATCTAAACCTGATTTAGTCATGATATTATATGAAGACAATACCTTATCAAAATTAACAATAAAAATTGCGTTCGGCCAAGGCCTATCAATCTCCTCCACAGAATACTCTCTGTTCTCCAAGTCAAACAAGTAGGAATATAGCCTCTGGAACTCTGATTCTACAACTGTTGCTTCCGCCTCAAACAAAGGAACTTCCATTCCAAAATCAAACTGCAAGGCAAAGTTATCACAATTTTGTCAATTTACCAAAATGATATCTTGGGGAAAGCTGAAATCAAGTCCTGATTTTGTTAGCACCAAGTGTTTTTACCTCTCTGGCAGAGCCAGCAGGAAGCAATGCTGTTCTCAGGGCCTTTTCCAGAGCAATAAGTTCTGGCTGCCCAACCTGGAGGGAGAAGTGATTTAAGTTAAATCAAAAGGCAAGATGAGACACAAGGAAAGAGTATTAAAGTGCCATTATCTATCTTCATATTCTACCTTAATAGGAACATACTTGACAACAAAACAAATTTGCGTAGACAAAAGGTAAGCTTTAGAATAAATCAGTGATAGGCATTGGAAGCTAAAGTAGAAAATCAACAGCATCATTTTTCCCTTTTTGGAGGGGTGGTGGTGGTGGTGGGGAGGAAGGGGGATTCCCTCCTTTTTACTAATCCCATTTTTGTTTTATGTGTACCTGAAAATCTTGATCTAAGTAACAGTGAAACAAACATGTGGTGGAGTAATGACTGGAGAGTTAAAATTCCATACATAGTCCTATATTATCATGTGAGGCAGCTATCTGTCTGCCTCCAACCTATGTTTGACATTGGTGAACCACTTGCAGATGGCATGAGCTAGCCTTTGGAGGTTACTTTTTTATGCTTCTATAGTAAAGGACCTAAACAAAGAAACATATAAGATACGTTTATAGACCATCGGTTACAGTAATAAAGTCTGCACTATATTTGAAATATAAGAACTGTCCTCAAGTTATGAACTTTATCAAGTACATTATGAGAAATTTCAGAAATGAAGCAAAAAGATGCTTACTGGAAACACATTATAGACAATATGATGCTCAATGTCAAGGGGTTTGGCAGTCTCCAGGCATGAAGGCCTATGAGAGGAGAAACTGGTTCTCAGGAACTCCTCCAACTTATGAGAATCAATGGCATACCTATAGCCTCCATCACCGTTAAAACCAATGAGAACAACATTTACTTCTAGAGGTACTTGAAAAGGAACCTGCATTACACATGTAATTAGAAATCAAGCTCACATTTCGCAGTAAAGAAGGTACAACCAGCATTAGTTTAATTAGTTGTACAAACAAGATAATCAGAACTATTGCTACTCCACTTCGAGACTCAAAAATTCCTGCCTTCCATTTGCCATAATGAGCTAAATAGATTAATCGTTAGAAGAAACATTTTCTCAATTCTAAACTTGAGAGAATAAAAGAATACGTTTTGGACCACGAGAACCAGGAATTAACCGAAAAAAGGGGGAAAAAAACAAATATGTTCATATCTTTATAAATTTGACCAAAATCAGAAAGGAAGTACTAAGATTAAAAATTCAGACCAAAAGAAGCTACATAAATACCAGCCTCTTTCATCATTGGACTAACAAAATTCAAAAAGAATACACCCACAAACACAACCACATGTACCTCAGCACGAGAGTGGAGCATTTCACGGACGTCAGATCGGACGCTATCTTTAACATCATGAAAGGCTCCATGGTGCCACTGCATATGCCCTGGGTCTCTCCTATATGCTTGAGGGGCCGATTCTACCCACAAGTTCACTACCAGGAATATCAAAATCACAGCTACAAAATAGCTTCCAATTCTCATCGTATTAAAATGAAACATTCAGCGAAGAGAAAAATCCCCCACTCTCTCTCTCCTTCTATGTGCAGTTATCTCCGTCTGATCATATGACAGTTTTGGCCTCCGACGCTGGCGATGAGCATTAGGCTTTGCTCCTGGTCTTGACTGTGAGTCAGGTGCGTCTCAGAGATGACCGAACGATACTGAATAACATGACATTTTTAAGTTTAGCAATTTGGCCCCAATATTTCCTGATAATAACAAATTTTTTTACATTCTTTTTATTTTCTATTCATTTTACCACAATCTTTTAAATAAGGGATGGGACCTCTCAATTTTTTACTTTATATTTTTTGATAAATAAATCTATTATATGCAAAAATTCCCTCCCTTTTTCTTACTTTTCTTTAAAATTCAATTTTGAGATCTCTCAAAAATCATTGTAATATTTACTACAAATTTAGTGAAGTAAAATTGTAAAAATAACAATAATTAGTCGATCATAATTAACTCAATAAAGAAAAAGATATCTAATTTTACGAAGATCAATGAAATTTGTTGTATTGATGCCGTAAAATTTTCTCTTGCACAAAAGACTCAAGTTAGAGACTCATTTTCAATGTTTTCAGAACCAGACCGGTCATTGAATCGAAAAAGTTACTGATTCAAGGTTCAATCGATAATTGGATCAATGAACCAATTAATTTAATAATTAAAAAATAATTATTTTATAGATTGAAATATATCAAAATAATATAATTTATTCTCAAATTAACAATATATATACATAAAATAAATGAAAAAAACATGAGATGATTTAGGATTAGTTTATAACTAACTATAAAAAAATATAAATATAAAGTATTTATAAAAATAAACCTGTCATGATCTCATCTTTCATTGAAATCAAATATCCTAGATATAGAAAATCTTAAAACTTACAATTTGCAAGCTAAAATCCAAATTCCAAATAGCATAAAGTAAAAAACATACACAAATCCATATTACATAATTGAAAATAATAAAGTCATTACCAATCTCATCACATTAACCATTACAAGATAAAGGCATTATAAATTCTTACGACTTAAAAATGTTACAAATTTTCAAAGGTCTCTAGGCCAACTTCCATCATTATCCCCATTTGGATTGGTAGAGTTTTCAATTCCAACTTCAACATCAAACATTAGTGGCTTATGTGCTATTTCAATTCCACTCCCAATAGAAGCTTGATTAGATGGAATAGATGCTTGAAGTTGAGGTTTTGAGCTATTTTTGAAGGTGATTTCATTTTCAATGATCTATGAAAGAAAATTTTTGTTTAACGGTTAGAAATTTTTCATACTAACAATTTCTATCATTTTCATTTTCATAGATAGAAATCATAGTTAGCCTCATTCATTCCTTTTCTTTGACACTCACAAATAAAATCCTAATATGCTGAATAAGCATATCAGTTGTAAGCATCTTTCAAAACTTTATGATCATAAAATCCAAAATATTTGACATCATTCTATCTAACTTTAAAAGAATAAAAATAAGCAAAAGACCAAAATAGAAGTTTCAGATTGCAAAAATTGCAGAGTTTTTTCAAACAAAGGAAACAATGTGTGTGAGACTTCACACTGTCAACCCTGCAAAATGGAAGATGACAGCATCTGCAAGTAAAATCATCCAACCCTGCTTGCTTTTTGCTAACTTGGTAAAAGCATTTCATTGAACTCTAGGGTCCTCTCAGCTAAAAAAGGTATGATGAATAAAATAATATGTTTACAATCTATGGTAGAGTTTGGAGCCTATATGCTGTGAACTTCAATCAAAATTATTTGGCCCGTATCCACAGTATCATTAGATAATATGTCCATGGCAAAAGAAAGAAAAAACATGAAGGAAATTTATTAGACAAACAGAAGACACAAACTGCTGGCTCTTTCCCTCTTAGACAACATTCACAAACTTAAAAGAGAGAAACTTCCATATTTGAAGTAATATCAAACTTCCATTCGAAAGATATAAAACCAGAATAAATAAATAAAAGAGATGGCTTACCTGCAGATGGAGTTGATTTGCTGCAGCTGGAAAAAGAGAAAAGGATCAGTAGAACCACTAGAAGTCGTCGTAATTAAATGCTGTTTCGCTGAGCAGAAGTCGCCGCCGAGTCAGATGCCGACAACCTTCAAGAGAAAAGAACTGCTGTCGTCA
>JAOXNR010000032.1:16121485-16189212 GCA_028571225.1 Parsonsia alboflavescens | reverse complement strand
ATGGCCAGTTCTTTCCAGTACATGATTCCAGCAGAGTCTTGATAAGGAATTGATCCTTCCAAGTTTGGGGGCAGGGCTAAAGTTTGAGAGAGTTTAAGGCATGAGAGTTGGCCAAAAACTGGGACCATTAAGGTACAGGCCTTCATTAGCTCTTTTTTTTCCCCATTACAAGTCAATAGTTAGATCACCAATCTACTCTCCACAATAAAATTATCTCTCATCTGCCTTTAGGATTTATAAACAGTCAAAAAGATTGAATTTTTATTCTTTACCGAGATTTTGACTTCAATTTGCCTTAATATCGAAATTCCCTATAAAATAAAGAAGTTCATAAATACAAAATTACATTCGTTTAATTTAGAACAATATATTAATATCTATACATTTTAAAATACAAAAATTAAAAAAGCACAAATCGTGGACCTTCATCAAATTATATATGGTAATAAAATGCCATCAACCAACAATTTTAAGACCAAACTTTCATATTCTATATTTAGACATGAGAAAGAAAATGAGATCATGCAGGCCCTTAGCTTCACCCAAAAGTGAATGGATGGAAAGAAAGAAATTATCCATCCATAGTTATTATGTAAGAAAAGCTGCTATAACTGTAAATAACAGAAATCAAGAATTGCATAGTAACCGTTCTGTAATGACTGGAAACCCTTCATTTTAGAACGGCCTATCCTCCCTTGCATTGGAACAAAATGGGCATTATATAAAATGAAAAAAGATTGTGTCTTTCCAAAAAATTGATTCAAGATTTAATAAGAAAAACAAAAAAAAAAAAAAGGGAAAAAAAGAAATTCCCATCTGAAAAATGCCTTCACCTTCTTTGCATTCTTGTTCATTTCTTGCCTGTGCATTGAGTCTGATCTCATCTGTCACAATCCTAGATGTTGTTCATGGCTTCTCTGTTGAAAAAACTGTGATTGATTCCCCTCTCCTGACCGAAAGAATTGGTAGTAATCGTTCAATAGTAGTTGAACCTAATGGAGATGGGGATTTCACAACCGTTCAAGCTGCGATTGATGCAGTTCCTGTAGGAAATTCTGAGTGGATCACCATTCATGTCACAAAAGGGATTTACAGGTGATCTTGACAAATTTCTTGCATTCTTAAAAAAATGCAGTTTCATTTCATGAAACTAATCAAAATTTTCTTTTGAATGGGGACAATCTGAATCCAGGGAAAAGGTTCGTATACCACGAAACAAGCCTTACATATTCATGAGAGGAGATGGAAGAGGTAAAACAATCATCACTTGGTCAGAGACATCTGCTAAATCCTATTATAAGTCCAAGGTTGCAACTTTTGTGGCTGAAGCCCCCGACTTTATTGCCTTTGGAATTAGCTTCAAGGTACATTTTCTCTATCTCTTGATAAAAAAGTTCTTGTTATCCTATGCATAATCCGAGCTTAATTAATTTGGTTCTTGTTAGAATGAAGCCCCTAAGGGAATTGATTACTCCTCAAGGAACCATTCAGTGGCAGCATTAGTAGGAGCAGACAAGATTGCATTCTACCAATGCGCATTCTTTAGCACTTACAACACACTCTTTGATTACAAAGGCAGGCATTACTATGAGCATTGCTACATTCAGGGCTCCCTCGATTTCATCTTTGGACGCGGACAATCAATCTTTCAAGTAAAGTTCCTGACTTTAGAACATGTCTTTGGCAGATCTTGAAATGTGGTTTTTTTTCATTGTCTTTTATGAATGCAGAGCTGTGAGATATTTGTGAATGGAGATAGGTGGGCTGACATTCAAGGATCTGTCACTGCCCATAGCAGGAGAAGTTCCAGTGAAAACAGTGGATTTGTGTTTGTTAATGGCAGGATTTATGGTGTGGGTGAGGTTTTTTTGGGAAGGCCTAAAGGGGATTTCTCAAGGGTAGTTTTTGCAAACACTTACTTATCCAGGGCCATTGTACCACAAGGCTGGACTAACTCGAGCCACCACGGAAGCACAGAGTAAGTCCATCCCTTTTTCTTCCAGAATTGAATGACCCTATTTATATTAGATTAACAAAATCATCCATTTCGTTCGCGTTCTTGAACTGTTCTAAGGTTTAATAATATGTGCAAGAACTGATATTAACATTGTGAAAAAAAATGAAAAAAAAAAAAAATACAGGCAATTATACCATGCAGAATACAAATGCCATGGTCCAGGCTCTGATTCTGGAGACAGGGCTCATTGGTCCAAGCAACTTGGAGATAATGAAGCAGAACCTTTCCTTTCCCTTGATTATATCAATGGCAAACATTGGCTTCCTGCATATATGTGATGAACAACAACAATATTGCATTAAATTTGCTTAGAATTCACTCAAAACTTGTACTGATTTGTGCCTAGAAATTGAGTCTCTAGTTGGGTAAAAAAAAATATAATTCTTGCTGTAAAAAAATATAGTGCAGTTTAGAATTCTTCAGAGCTCGACAGTTCCATTGAGAGCAGCTGCAGCTCCAAAAGTAGTGGTTTAGACATAGGACATGTGCCTTGTTTCTCTTAGACTTGTCATTAATAGGTATTAGATTTGAAATCGTTATGTGATTACTATATATGAATAATAAAGAAACATTGTTTTGTTACTGTTTTAAAAAAAATAAAAAAAATCTTCCTTATCCCTTTAGTATATTAGACTTATTAAATTACTTACATGACATAAAATTTTTTTTTTTTTATGAACCCACCAAATAAAGGTTTCACTTCCTCCTTTAAATCACGTGGAGATTGTAAATCAAGTCAGTGATATAGGGACAATACTGACACTATACTATTTCTTGTCAAATTTACTATTGAACTTTATTTTTGAAACTTGCGTGACTTAATTTATTAAAGAATAATACATATTTATTTGGTCCTAAAAAATTAAATAAGGATATTTTAGATGCTCTAATGATAGTAAAATGATGGAAGCATCAATGACGAAAAAATAAAAATTTTTGAAAATAGATTATATGAACATATTTTTCAAAAAAAAAAAATTTCATAATTTATATTTTAAAATAAACATAATAATTATTGGTGCTCAAATATAAGTTGTTAAGTGATTAACATATTAATGATATTTAAATGTAACAATGAAAAAATAAGGTACCTATTCTATTTATATTGTAAAATCAAGAACATAATTTTATTTTTAAAAAATAAAAGAAACAATAATAAATAGATGATGTGGCATAAGGCCCACTTCTCTGCCAGTGGGAGTAGTAGTCCGTAGTCACACCACCCATAGCGCGCGGCACATGAGCAAAGCAGGGAAGAGGGAACATCCTAGGGCTTCTTCAACTGTCGGAGCCATGGAGGCCGGAGACGAAGGGATCGAGATGGTGGTTGATTCCAAGGACTTGCAGCAGCAGAATAAAGCTCTCGACAAGCTCACGGACCATGTCGAAGATCGTCAGCTCGATTCTACTCGTGTTCAAGAGGTACCCTCATAGCTTTAATCTCCGTGGCTAGCTTGTAATTTGTTCTTTAATTTTATTCTTTCTTCAATTTCAGGCTATGGCTTCAATTGCTGCATCCAAAGAAGCTGATATTCAAGCCATGAGATTGAGGTTAGTCTTTGCTTTGTTTCATCGATTGGATATGTGTCTGGCATTGTTGCTGCTAGAATCTAGTGTTCACGGTTTATTATGGTCAAGTTTTTGTTTTTTTTTTTCCACTTTTTATGGCGAGGGTAGATTAACTATTTTCGGCTCTATATTGCAAAATTTTGATGTTATGCATGTGGGGATATTTGTGCTTATGTAGTCAATCGGATTGAAAGAAGGCAACTTTCTGTTGTTCCATCAGATTTTTAATGGAAATTTTGCACCTTTTTTTTTAACCTGGAAGTGAATTTCAATGAAGGAAAGTAATTTGGGAATGCTTGCAATTCAGATTCTGCGCTTTGCATGCGCTCTTTTTTGTTTAGGGGTGTGTATGTCTATGCCCGGAGGGGGTGATGGTTTTGGAGGTCTGCATGGGGTTGTTTTCTGGAAGTAATCATTCCCTCCAAGGATTTAGGGATAATTCTATTGAAGTTTCAAGTATGTAAACTCGATTTGTTAAGTTCTTTTCCTTGTTTGTTCTGTTCCTTAAAAGATACAACAATGTAATTTCCTTGCTTTTATTTTTTTATGCTGAATACTTTCATTGCATCTTTCTTTGCCTATCTTGCATTCTATTTCATATTATTTCTGTTTGCTAGTATGGATGTCCGATTCAAGCTTTGATTGTAATTTGTATAGATACATTTCATCTCAGACATTCCTGGATAGATTTAATATTTTGATTGTGGCACATTATAATATTTATCACCTGTAATTATGCCCTTTTGTCATTGCAGGGAGAAGGAATTAGCAGCAGTCAAGATTAATGCAGCTGATGTTGATGTGATCGCTAGTGAGCTAGAGGTTAATATCATCCCCCTTTGCTGAAAGTTCTCCTTGCTTTGTGCATCATATCTAATAATTCAAATTGAAATTATGAACAGTTGGACAAGAAAGTGGCTGAAAGGACTCTCCGGGAACACAAAGGCGATGCAGTTGCTGCCATCCGAGCTCTTCTTGCCGTCTGATTTCTTCAGGAAAAATGTTTAAAATTAGTTATTTTGTCACTTACAGATTAATATTATGCCTGACCCTTGGCAATTTGCTCTTCATAAGAATTTGCAACATGATGACAATGAACCATATTACTTGAAGAAAATCGTTGTTGTGATTTCAAGCAGTCTTGTCCTTGTTTGTTGTCCATTTGTAATTTACTCCATTTCTATGAAAAGATGTAGAGAACTGAAATATTGCCCTTCACATGGAGAAATTAATGCTCAACTCTAGTGGATGCAGTGGTTGGTGAATCACTTTTTGAGCACGTCATCTTTTTGATAAAGCATTGATGCCTTATGTTTTGTGTCATGTTGCACAATTCACATGGGTTCTTGTGTCAGGACATTGATTTGACTATTGCAGTATCTATCATCTTGAGAATTTACATTTGCTGTCAGAAGAAAAAGAAGCCTAGAACAATAATTTGTTACCTCATCAGAAATTGCATATGGAAGAGAAGCCATGCTGCTAACCAAACAGAAAGGCAACCTTCACTCTTGTACAAAATGTGGACTGAGATTTCACTAGACTGAATGTGTGGATTTTACTGCATTTCACCACACAAAATGTGGATGTTTTCCATGTTTGCTATACAAAATATTTATATTGCATTGACACAGATGTGAATGTTGATTATGACCCTTTTTTCCCTATAACATGAATGCACTCTCTTACAATGAATTGGCCAGGAATAAGGGCTGGTTGACATCTCACAAATTGACAATATCAACAGCAGGGACATAGTTCAATCAGCTAAGGAGAATAACACCACCACATCTCACTCCTCTCACAGATGACTGCACTTGACTCTTTTATCAGGTAGAATCTGCCTTCAACTTACACTCTTCGATACCCCATGCAAGCAATGCATGGAAGCTGTTTAATCAGCATCTGTTTGTTACAAACCATGAGGGACTGACTGCTTTCAGATTATGATTCTTTATGACTGCCATCAGCTGCCGCAGCACGTGTAGCCTGAAATTGAAGGGCATACTGCCGTTGCATGTCTCTGAGCCTTTCAACTAGTTCTTGGAAGGTTGGACGGCGCTTTGGATCACTGCACCCGGCAAAAGGATATTATCAACACACTTGTTGCATAATCTTGGGGAAAATAAAAGCAGAATAGTGGCAGATGAACTTTGAAATAATCCATTACTTCAACAAGTGAAAAGTAGTAGTAGACATGAACTATTGCATTCACTAGGCTAGAACACTCATCCAAAACAGATGAACCTCCATTTCCATCAATAACAAAACACTTATTTTCCTATTTTTCGCCCAATGGGGATGCGCATATATATGTGCATGATAAATTTGATCAAGGAAACGGATCAACAATTTATCATTTGGGAAAACTTATAAACACCTTTTCCAGAATGCTCTGAAAACCTTTTGCAAATGAAAAAGGGAATTGTGTGGCAAGTATATGACAAACCTCTGCCAGCAGCTTTCAATTATGGCAGTCCAATGCGGGTCAACGTCCCTGGGAATATCAAGCCTTTGGTCCATGAACCCAACAGCTCCGATCACCTGCCAATGTCATATGTCAACATTTTTTAAAGCACCAATTCACTGGGGCAGGTATCAAGTGAACATGGATTCTCAAAAAATACCTGCATGGAGTTGAGGTTATCCCAAGGAATTTTTTCTGTGGCAAGTTCCCATAATATCACCCCAAAGCTGTAAATGTCAGCCCTATTTTTTTCAAAAAGAAAAAATATAAGAAACAATCATTAATAACTTATTTACTTCTTATACTGAATTTAAATAACTACTGATTAAGACATACTTCTCATCCGAAGGTTCATTTCGTAGAACTTCTGGTGCCATCCATTGAGGCTACAAGCAAATTACAGAAGTTACTTGTCAAACTGGTAAATCCAGAGTATATCATATTCACATAGCTAAAGTTAGGATGTGTAAGTCAAGTACCGTTCCTTTCCCAGTCTTTGTTGTCAGGTATGTCTCATGTTTCAAGCGAGACAGACCGAAGTCACCAACCTGTTTCATTTCAAAATAAGAACAAATCTCAGTATGACAAATAACTTCTGAAGAAAGAAAGAAGAAAACAAAGAACTAAAATGTAGACTGACCTTCACTGTCCAGTTCCTATCAACAAGAAGATTGGAAGACTTCAAATCACGATGGATGATGGGAGGGTTGCAATGATGAAGATAATTCATTCCTCTCACCTAGAAAAGCAATATACTTGTTAGAAATGAGAGAGAGAGACCTCCTCCCTCAACTAAAAAGGGGAAAAAGGAACACGGGAAAATCAAGCAAATCACCATGAATTTCCGTCTTTGTTCTGACACAAACCCTCATCCTCTTAACTTGCGAGGCTACTTATTTTGAAACACTAAAACATAATAAATTATTGTATAGCTATTAGCTAATTAGACTTTGCAGCACTCACTATATCCAAAGCCATGTGAACACGTCGTCTCCAATCTAACTTGACTGTATTCCTTTGCAGTAGTCTGAACAAACTTCCACTGCATCAAAAAAGAAAAAGAAGAAAAGGATCAATGAGTAATAATTAGCTAATAGCAGTTGTCCACATTAGCTGAAATACTTGCGGAAAGAGATGTCATCACTAATGCTTGAGTCATTAGAGCAAAGCAAAAGGAAGAATAAAAAGAAAAGTGAAAGGAAAGCAAAAAAGTACCGAGGTAGGAACTCTGTAACAATGCAGAGACGTTCAGGTGATGTTACAGCACCCATGAAAAGCAGAATATTTGGATGTCGCAACCTTTTCATAAGAGATACCTGAAAACCATCCGCAATGAAAAGTGTAACTGTCAGAAGCTATGAATGCATATGAGTATGCATGAACAGATAGATACATGTAGATGCAACTTCCTTTTTTAATAGTTATAATAACAGGGATAATCAAGGTGAAAAAAGACAACAATGATACTGTGGTGAAATAAGCCAAATACCACAACAATCCTCGTGGAAAAAAATCATGAAAGGAGGAAAAAATAATATTCTATTTAGTATTCGAGTAAGATCTTTTTGTCAAAAAATATTGAACGGGAACAAATCTTGATAACAAGATAAAGAACCTTGTAAAGGCAACATTCTTTTATACATTAGTAACTGCATCAAAGATGCATAATAGTCATATTAAGAGCTCTGACACAACAATCAACAATGTGTAGAGAGAAATGGTTAACCCATTTAGCAGGGACCTGATAACATTATCACCTTAAGGTCATCTCCATAATTAAGAAATGTATAAATACAGATGGAAGGAACAAAAAAAATGTACAAAAGCTGTTTATCTCAACAAAATTTATGTAACAGCATGAAGAAAACTTGAACAAGAAGTTTGTGCTACACAGCTTCGCTTCACTCCCATGGAAGATTTTTACAATGCAAACATGAAATGATTCTAAACTTTTTATATAAAATGGCAATACAATTTTATCAAATGGATAAAAATATTATCACCTCTTGTCTGAAGGACAACATTACATCGTCAGAATATTCTTGCTTGGAGAATACCTTGACAGCAACATCCTGCATGAAATTAACATCAATGAGAAATATCACTCAAAAATGACAAAACATATCACAACACCAGGAATATTAGCCTGCAAATGGGTCAATGTTTAAGCTCTAGTTGAAGCTATATGTCTTGTCTTAGGAGTAAATATCAAGTGTTATGCAGCCAAGTTATCATAGACTCTGAGGAAAACCATGCAAGAAAATATGTCCATAATTCTATCAAACATCTCAGGATGAAAATTGGAACTTTTCACATGTATAGTGACTTAATTTGGACAAGAAAAATCATTTTACACCATTCTCTATGCTGCAGATCACTAAAGAGATGAGGTGAAAAACGTACTGATCCATACCACAAAGCATGGTATACAGTTCCACAAGAACCTGCCAAAAAGAATACAAAATTGTATCAGAAGAACAGAGATAAATTATATTCTTTTACAACTTCACGTAGCGACAGTTACAGAAATCTGAAATGTCTAATAACAGTGGATTGTCAGTTTAAAGAAAATACAAATTCTCTAAACCTCAGTGGATTAGGTTTTAGCTCAACAGAACTGATACTAATATACAGAGAGACAGTCCAAGTATGCAGGAACAGAAGAAGTTTACACCACATGATAATTTAGAATAATGTAGCTGATCCCAGAGGCTAAAACTAGAGAACTTCAAAATTTTAGAGGACCATCATGGACTAACTTTTGACTTCACATAATGGTAAGATAATTACCCTGACCAATTTGTTCCCCAATTGTCAAGTCCTCCCACAAGATTTCATAATCCAAGCAATCAGTATCCATGTCAACCTTGTTAAGAGCACTACTACTGGTACTTCCACAGCTACTGGCACTACTTGTGCTGTTCACATTGAATGATGAGGACCAGGAACCAGAAGCCTCATTGATTGCTGCCCTGTTAGCATCATGAAGATCAGTTTTCGATGGAGTAGCAGATGTTTTGTGTTGATCAAATTCATTTTCTTGGTCATTATGCAACCAAGGCCACACAAAACGACCAGACCTTGTATCAGATCCCTCCTGTTCATTTCCTTTCCATGGCCAAGATAAATTCTTTTTAGCAATCCACGCTTCTGCTTTTGAGGAGATGAGCTTAGATATCCCAGGTTTTCCTTCACTCTCATCTCCAGAATCTCTAGAGTGCTTTCCAGGCGAAAGCTCATCATAAGCAGTATGTGAGAATCTTCCAAAGGGTGAAGGATGCACATCCCCTCGTGGTGTACTAGCTCCACTTGAAGCTGCATCCTCTCTATTGTCAGAGAAAGCAGTATCAGAAAATCCGTGATCAGAATGATGACTGTCTCCATTGCCTCCCTCATGATTGAGGCCATTTTCTCCAGTCCTCATTTTTGACTTAACCTTGTTACTGACTTTTGAAGCCTACAAAGTTTTTTTACACATGTTAGCAAATGCTACATTAATTCTAATTAAAAAACCTCAAAGACGTATATTGAACTAACCAAATTTGATATTTTTGAGGCGATTGCAACTTGAAGAGGCTGTTGGGGATCAAGTCCAAGTCTAGCAGAGGCAATCATTCTAGGCCGGCTAAAGCCTGGACTGCCTTCTGAATTCCCTGGACCTGAAAATGATGTCTTTGCCTCTTGGAAAGGCCTTGAATCAGTAGATACAGAAATGACACCAACCAGTTTTCCATCATCATCATAAAAAGGAGTATTAGTTACAACAACTGATAACCTATCCCCTCTCTTGTTTTTGACAGGGAACTGCCCTGTCCAATGCTCTCCCATCATAACACGTTGTACTATATTGCTGGCTACAGGAAAGTCCCGGGCATCCGTTAACAGATCAATAGCATTCTGTCCTAAAGCTTCATCAGGTAAATAACCATAAAGGTTTTCAGCAGTTCGGTTCCTGCTCAGTCATACAATTGGGCAAGCAGTGTAAGATAGCTGCTGATATTTTTAGAAACTCCTCAAAATAACAGATTCAACCAGACAACAAAAAAGGGGGGAAGATGAAGACTACCAATCAGCTTAGTACTCACAACTTTGAAGTAATTTCAATGTAGTTGTGCAATTCAAAGTTGCCAATGCAGTCACTTATGAATGCGCAAACAAAACATTTACATTATCAACTTGCTTATGAACTTTCAAAAGTTACCTACTTAAGCAGCAAACTAGAAGTTAAAATCAGTAAAGTTTATGAAATCAAATTAACCAACTCACCAATATATAATACAACAATTGAGATCAAATATGTGCACCGACTGACCCATTGACTGCAATATGTTCAAATACTGCTTATCTGTAAACTTCACCGCTGCTGGCCCTGCACCACCACTGCAGTTACCATCGCCACTACCTGCTGCACAAAACTCTCTACTCCTACTCTCCCTCTGCAAAGGTGATGAATGCCGGAAGGAAGCGGAACCTTTTTTCCATGCCGCCAACATACCACCATCAAAACCCCCGCCTCCGCCACCAGGGCGACGTGGCCCAGACCGCTGAGGGGAGATAGAATGAGACCTCTGCTGATGATGATGCGGTCTGTCAGATTTGCAATCATTTGACGAAATCACTAGCCTTGCCATCTCTTCCTTCAAGTGAGCATGCCCAACTTCTAGTTCTTGAATCTTCTTCAGCAGCTCCTCAGTTGGTGGTGGTGTTGCAGCTCCTGATGCTGAAGTTGTTCTTGGAGTAGGATTTTCCATTTGAAACTCAATCTCGATCAAACCCACAACAAAAAAACCAATTTTTTTACCATAATCAACCCTCCCTCAAGACCAAGCTGATTTTTTCCCTCTATTCTTCCTATCCACCTATCAAATGCCGGTAGCAACTTCACATGTTCCAAATTTCACGAATGAACAAGAACCCTCACTTCCTATAAAATAATGGATCTATTAACCAAATCACAACATGAAAGAACACTCTACCAACACAAAAACACTCATCTACCACCATCCATGAACATTTGCTACCAAATTGAACAAAGTTTTTCGATGGGTTTTGTGGTAAAAAACGGTCCTTACTTTGCCCTTTCTCCCTATCTCTTAAAAATTCCTACACTTTCTTCAATTAATTTTTTAATGAGTTTCTCTGCAAACACGTTATATATATTTTGTGGTTTTCGGGATTTTCCTTTCTCTTCAAATGTGGGGCGGTTCTGGTTTTTGGTTGCTTCTCGTTCTTTATTATCTGAATTCTGACCCTTTGGACTGGTTTTTGTTTATAGTTACGACCGCCAAAATAAACTACCATTTGCAGCGGCGGCGCGTCAGATGACGCAACGTCCGCCACCAAAATTATGTTAGGATAATTGCTTATATCTCTGGTAGAGAATGGCAAGAATGTGGTCGGGAGCGTGGGTATGTGAAAGTAGGGGAACAACATTTGTTTCTTTTGTCTTAAAAAACCACTTATTTTATATTAACACTGGAATAAAACAAAATCAATTTTTATAGACTTTTTGAAAAAATATAAATTGAGAAATAAATTAAAATTTGACTTATCTTTTAAACTATCAGAGGTAATTTGTAAAAAAAACCTTTTTAACTCCATAACTTTTATATTAATTTTCCTTTTTGTTTTTTTCCTTCTTATTTTTATCAAATTATTTTTTTATTTAGATGTATATTGAAATAAAATAAGTATTTTTTTAAGCCAAAATAAAACGGAACCTAAAATCCAGTCAAGCTTTTATAATATTTTTTTCTTTTTCTATCTTTTTAGTATTTTTTTATATATTTTTTTTAAAAAGTAATTATCGATTAATGAGAATATTTATAAAATTGTATCAAATAATGATTTAAGCTTTTTTTAATATAAAAAGAATCACTTAAATTGAGCTTATGTTATTGTAAATTTTTATTCAAATATTTAGTAAGAATGGAAATTTTATACATCACATGTAGTCAAGTTTACAAAAATCATTTTTATTTGTTAATCATTCATATATAGAAAAAATTTACTAATACATTCTATAGTATTAGCTGTAAATATTCAATTAACCCAAATGGTTTTTATATAGTGATATAGTACAACCATTAGTCAAATTATATATGAAAACAAATTTCCCACTATGCATTTACGATTGGATGTGTAAGTAGCAATAGCTCTCAAGGATATATCCGTTTAAAATAAAAACTAAGTGGACAAGTTTTATGTACATGGGTATATGTACAAATTAAATAAGGAATGAATTGAACCATAAAATTTTAAGAAATTAGATGTAATTTAAAAAGATAAAAATATTTCATATACTTTCATAATCTTCCTCGTTATATAATCCGAAATACATTTAACTACTTAAAAAATTGAAAAGTACTTGTATTATATTTGACGATTAATTAAAATTTTATTTAAGTAAGAAAAGAAGTAATGAAAATAATAAGAAATAGATGATAAAAGGTGAATGTTAAACAAATTTGGGGACAAGAGAATGGAAGGGCTTCTTAGATTTGGCTCAAACAAATATCTATTTATTACCCTAACAAGCATTTATTTGTAAAAGAAATGTAAAACTTTGAGAGATGAATAGTGGAATTAGGGCAAATATTTGTAAAAGAAATGTAAAACTTTGAGAGATGAATAGTGGAATTAGGGCAAAAGAGGGAAGGGTACTATTTGCAAAGATGTTCAAAGAAACAAGTAACATATTGTGGCATGAGGAGAAGGGCTGTCCAAATCAAATAAAAGTGGTCTTTAACTTTTTGGTAAATAAAGATGCATAAAGTATTTACCACAACAAAGGGGCTTCATTTGTGTTGTCCAATCTCTTCATAGATAAGGAATTAGTGCTCATCATTATCTCCCTAAAATTATGGAATGAGGAAGTACACAAGTTTTGCACTACATAACTTTCCTTTTCTTCTCACATGCTTTCAACATCTTTCTTGGCTTTTGTTTGCCATTAAAAATGGTCAATCTAAATTTCTTTGTTTAAGCTATGACAATATGAATATAAGTTATGACCATTCAAAATTTAATCAATATTGTTAAAGATGATAATTAAATTCAAATAAAAAGTATTGAGAGTATAAAGAGATGATTATGATAGCAGAGGTAAAAAAGCATCGTCAATTATTTATGCTAATGTATCGTGAAATATAATATTTAAATTTTCAAAATAATTTGGAACTTGATAAAGAATTTTTACCCTATTAAAACTATAATACAAATGATTTTTTTTTTTTTTTGTTTTATACTTAGGTTGCTAAGTGTGCTATTCTAGTGTCTAGGGTAAGGAAAATAAGGTTTGGGGGACTGCCCCTTATAGTGAAGGGAAAATGGTTACTTTATCTATCCGCTCTAGGTTAGATTCATCCTTTTTCAAATCTTATCTCCAAATTTATTCTACGTCACTTTCAACCTTTAGGGCAAACATAAATGACCTCTCTCCTATTCTCTTTCTTTCTCACTAGGGATTTATTGTTGGATACATACATTAATTATGGAGGAAGTAGGTATTAGAAACAAGTAATCATGAAATTTACTAAAAAGCAGTCTTTTAAGGACATGATAATCAATGCAACGTCTTCCTTTCTCCTTCCAAAAATATCTTTTATCTTATTGTCATCATTCCTAAGTTCATGTTCACTTGATTTTGTTTTATCTCAAGAAAATATCAAATTACCATTCAAAGAGGCGTGAAAGTGATAAATATTTTATCTTCTTTGAATGTTTGCTTATATCATTTTTTTTCTTGAATTTCTTCTCTTTTCTTTTTCTTGATCCACCCACTGGCCTCAGCAGCCCACCTTAACCAATCCCATAAATTTCTTTTTTCAGACCACCTATAATTGAATATAGTCATCAAGAACTACAAGTTGGAGTAATGAAATAAAAACAAGAATTTGGTGTTAAAGTTTGCAACAGCTCATCTATAGCAGCAAGCAACTACAGATAGTAGCGAAGTCAAGATGAAGAAACTGCCAAAGGCAACTAGGCAATCATCCTTCACCAGATGAGGATAATGGATATTCCAAAGTGGAGCCAAAGAACCCACTAGGATAAGCATCTACCATACTTTACCCAAAAAAAAGGGTCAATTTTTCCCTACCTGCCTCTTCATTTCCATTTCAGTCATCTATGCCATAGTCTCAGAGGAAGATCAAACTGCACTTCCCAACATTTTAACTCATACCACACACACTCACTCAAAGATGCATCCATCTTAACCAATCACTCTGAATGACCTCGACATGCACTTCGATCGAGAGAGATTAGAAGATAAGGTTGTTAATTAGTTATATATGAAACATTAAGGAACTGGCTGCATGAACTCTACCCATATGTGTAAGCAGTAGGATAGTTTACAGTTCTACTATCTAAGCATCAATCCTTTCCTGTGCAAATATGTAAATTTCTTGACCAAATCCGAAGACGTTATAATCAGCAGAATGAACTAACAAAACCTTAATTTGAGTAAGCTGAAAAGAGAGCAAGTATGTAAAGAAGAAACATTATCAAAAGTTCACAAGTAGAGTCAACCAAAAATTAAAATGAGTATCTGAATCTTGATGCCTATTCTATTTCAGGACACAAAACACCTAGTGTTTCCGATTCCAGGTTTCCAGATGTATGAAAAATTTAACAAGAATTGAACGGCTAATGCATAAGCGAGCAGTATTATGTCTCCACGAGAAAAAATGAAAGTGAAACAACATATAAACAAAAGAAAACTTCCAGTTTCTTGTTTATTAAAGAACATCAAAGCAAAGATTCGGTAAAGAACATCATATCTAAGAGCATACCTGATAGGAATGGATCAATTACATCCAAAAATCTGAGGGAAAGAATTCAAAATGAGTTCTTCCAATGAGCTCAGACTCTACATGTATCTGGAAACTGTGAGTTCAAAGTTAAGGTTTCTATCAAAAAGCCCAGGGTTGAAAAGCAAAGAACCAGGCAAGAAGGATACATCATTAGACCTATACAAACTATATATCCAATTACAAGTTTATTGTTAGAATTACATCACTAGTGATACCTTTTGGGCCATGTACCTACAAATTTCTCAAATGACCTTCTTGCAAAGTATTATTACGCATGACGGTGTACCACATCAGGAGTAATGTTGTAATACAACCATGCTTACACTGAAAAATACCAGATCCATATCAATTATAGCTTATCATTTTTAAGTCAACGTTTGGGATGCAACAACAGTGAAGTAGTGACCCAAACGGTAAGGAAACAAGTCAGCATGCTATTAATAGAATGCCCAGTTACTGAACTCGGAAATTTCAGCTCACATGGAGACCTTGTTTCTTTGGCCACTGGATGTTAAGTCCTCAGATTGATTTCTTGTTTGAGGTTCAGGTTTGCTTTCTGGTTGCCAACAACCTAACCAGTATTCTTGGACCCTTTGCGTGGCAGGGGCAATTCAAGGACAATTAAGAAATAACATCTTTCAGATTCCCTTATATATTGAACTTCTCCATCCATAAGTTTCAAAATTTTTCTGCACATGCTCAGTCCCAGCCCTTCTTGAGTCACCCATCGACTGCTATGGAACATATCCCGAATCAATTCAGGTGGAAGTCCATCACCCGGGCAGACAATCCTACATGAGAAGAGAAGTTACTACTTAACTAAGATACCACAAGACAAAAACCAGCCTTATTTTATTTGGTAAATATTGAAGCTTTAGAAATTTTAGGGGCAATCATATACAAAGTACACCATATTCTCACTAAACACCATTTCATTGCCATAATATGCTGGAAAAACAGAATGAACAAACTGGCAAAGATGCATGGATCTGAAATTTCTTGTTTGCTACAGAAAAAATTAGTCTTCCTGACTGATCTTGATATAGATATTTTCTCATTCCAACTGAAACTATCTAAATCTAGAGAATTTGAAGATAATACCTAATCCCTTTTTTACTTCAGATCAAGTTCGACTGCAAAAATGGAGCACAATGGCGATGTTGAAGTTTTTCAATACAGGGGAAGTATATAGGCTCAGTCTCAGATTGCTCTATCTTATTTGTTCATTACAAAGGGAGGAGAAGAGAAGGAGAGACAATAAGTTTGATCTCTACTGCAATACCAAAATCAGAATGGCTATTCTTAAATATCTTCACCTCACAACCTTTCAATATAAAAAGGGGGGAGGGGAAAACTGAGAAAAATGGTTGCTAGGAGGGATTGCACTTTTACTTCTCAAACTTTTCCCTTCTCGCTTTTAAAATAATGCATTCCATAAATGTAAAAGGACCATAACCATGATGTATTCATACCAAAATTATTTGACTAACCATTTAACCAGTAAAACTTGATATGATTTCTATCAAAGTGTGACTTTTGGAGAGGAAAGATCAATTATATTTAATTTTGAGAAAAAATTACAAAGGGGCATTTTTAGTCTTTCTCTTTTAAAATCCCATAAAATTAGAAAGGGGAATGCATCTCTAGGTAGCAGCAGCTAACAAAGGGAGTATAATGAACCATGGATACCAGATTAACAGCAGACCACTTTAGCTATTGGTAATATGACAAGGTATACACATGTGCATACAAACACACAAATATGCTACCATATTAGGATAAATATGTAAATCATGTGCCATGTGAAGTTGACAGGTGAAAGTACTGATCCTATTATTCATTTCTTTTCAATTCAAGATTCAAGATTTCAAGCACTAAGTATACCTGAATTCAATGTGCATGATATTTATCCCAGAAGACGTCTGCTTCAGACTTGGCCGGAGTTGAATTTCCACCCATCCTTCTGGAGAGGGTGCATAACGGACCATATTCAACAAAAAATCTGCCAAGACTTGCTGAATTCTTACTTGATCACCATAGACTGCTAGTGTTTTAATTTCTTCCGGAATATCACGGATCAATTGCAGTCCTCGTTCCCTCAACAATAACATGACCTGGCTTACCACAGCATCAATTACATTTCCGACTAAAAATTCTGACTTTTCAAGCTCCAAAGAACTGCCAAAAGGTGAACAAAGTTTATTTAATGCATTATCCACTAACTTAGGAGCAGGAAAGTATGATCAAAGTTTGGTTAGAAAGTAATTAGAACATAAAAAATCCTTAAATTTACAGATTAAAGCGGAATATCATTGACCTACTATGAGACTCTAACAAGCAAAATATAGGAACAGAACTCCTTCAGAAACTATCCACAGAAACAGAAAGGTAGACAGAAAGTGTTGCCTGATTGTCACACAATAAACATGCACATAGGACAAAATAGACTTAGATAGTTCATCTTAGTGGTTGGAATTTGATAAGTAGTCACACAACTCAATCTTCTCATTTCTGGATAATAAATAAACATCAGAGTTAAGGAAAACCTGTAATTACAGAAGACAATCAGCATTCCTATTCCACATGCACACTCATTAAACTACAGATAAATCAAACGTTCCAGAAAAATTAGTAGAGTTCTAACAGTGAGAAATTTCATATGGTCAAATAAGAATCACCAAAAGTTAGATCAGATGGTAAATTTCATGATCTTTTAACAGCCTACCAGTAGTTTTATCCTTAATTTAAAAGAAAAGGAGGGAAAAACACAAAAAACAAATATTATGATACGTATGTAACCTTTATATGTACTGCATTATTCAGCTAAATAAACAAGAGAAATTTACCCTTCCTCGATGATTTCCAGATCAACATCTCTGATAATTTTTAACATCTGCCTCTCACAAGCAGAACTTGTTTCAAGAAACTGCCTTTGATCTTCTGTCAAATCTGTGGCTTCCAAGAGTGAATTAGTAAATCGTATACCACTTAATGGATTCTTTATTTCTTGACAAATGTAAGCTAACTCTTTCATCCTTGAAAAATATTTCTTTTCCTGTTGCCTCTGGAGTCTCAAAGCTTGCTGCAATTCTGGACTTGCAATCTGCAAGAAACAAAAGGCTCCAATAATTTGACCTTCCATATTAACCCTCTTATTTGCTGTCAGTAAAGCTTGCACATATTTCCTATTCCGGTCAAAAAATGAAAAAGGGAACTTATCAGCATCCTTTCCTCCAATGGCATTATGCAAAACAATCATGAACTTGGTCATGGCATCTGGACCTTTCAGCCGACAACAATTGCCAAAAATTTCCCCGACTAGCATCTTTCCAATAACCTCCTCTCTGCTCCAGCCTGTGAGCTTTTCCATTGCAGTGTTCCATTCGGAGCAACAGGTGTTCTCATCTGAAGCAAATATAGGCGGAATCAATGGGTTGAGGCTGTGAACAATGGCCTTGTAATCACCTTGGATGTGAATGAATTTATCCATTACAACTTTCTGTCCAGTAACATCCTGACCTACAAAGCAAACACCAACTATATTGTTGGTGTAGTCCTTGCTAGAGCAAGCATTAACAACCACAAAAACAGCCTTCTTATGTTGTACGCTTCCAAAAGTCCTCAACTTTATTTCAACATTCTTATCTTCTTCACCTGCATCAATAACTAGGGATTATTAACAATAAAATGGAACAGTCAGAATTATACAACAATCAAAGTCATGATCTTCAAATCAATTTTGTAATTTTGTTTCTCTACAACTTCCACCCAGACAAATTCTTGTAAACTAGATGCATGGAATTTGCAATTGGAACAGTGATTCAGTCTGGCATAAGAATTTCAGCTTCATGAGAAAAAAACTACCTCTTAAAGCATGAACAAGAAGCTTGTCCGCAGTTTCTTCTGATTCTTTATGAACAAGATCACGGACCAAGGATTTCCCCATTGCTTCCTCAACTGACAATCCTGTCAGTTCAGCAACCTTTGCATTCCATCCATTAATGTGGCCTTCAATATCTACAGCAAATATTGGAGCTGTTGCTGTCTCTATCAACCTAACCATTTCTCTAGCAACAGAACTGAGTTCATCCATCCCTTGCAACTCCAGATCAACAACCTGAGCTTGAACAACTGCCTTAGAATTGTTTCTCTCAACATCTTTAAATGAATCTCGCAGTATCAGCTGCAAAGAGTGAATAGCATCCATTTCAGCATTTTCCCAAGGCAAACTCCGGCTTTTGACTACTTCTAAAAATGCTTTAAACGAGGAACGTGGATGCATCCTCTGCCCATCATCTTTGTCCTCCGGATGATGCTTTGCTCCACCCCACTTAATCTCTTTTGCAGTGTGGGAGCGGAACCAGAACAAGAAATCTCTTGCAGTAATATATGCTACAGCCATCCCACAAACTCCATCACCGAGTGCAGCGGCTCCAGGATACCCTGCATCAACCAAACTATCTGTGCTCAAACCTGTTGAATCCCCATGGTAAGCCAGTAACCACTCAACAATATCCTTTATCTGTGCCTCAGTGGGGGTCACTCCAAGTGGATAGTACTTCCCCTGATAGTACAGTGCAGCACCATCACACTTGACAAGGTCCATAATGCTGGGGTTCTGAGTAACAATCCCAGTTGGAGAATCTCGGAGGATCATGTCGCACAATAAAGTTTGTGTCCTCAAAACATGCTTCTCACCAAGTTGCAATGCCAACTGTAATTCCATATTCAACTGCAGTCCAAAGGCTTGCATAAGGAACTCACAAGCATATCGCAGTGGGAAAGGGATGCTGCGTGCAGATGTGTGGTGACCTACAACTAACCCCCAAAGTCTCATTGAATTGAATCCCCCAATACCATCCTCTGCAGTTCCGTTAATGATAACAGCCAGAGTTAGTGACGCAATTGAACCCATGTTTGCCATGTACTGAGCATGGCAACCATGAGGTGCCCGAAGTGTTGAACCAACTAAACAAAGAGGCTGCATAAGTGATTCATCCTGAAAAACCCGAACAGGGGTGGCGTTGCAATCCACAATCATCCTAACTCTGTTTTGCTTAAACAAAAACCTAGATGCCTGAGGAATGTCTGTGGCAGGATAATGCAAACCAATATAAGGTTCTAAATCTGGTCTTTTGCTCTCAGCCACCACCTCACCATGCTCATCCTCGTGAAACTTATACACCATGACCCTGTCATACCCAGTAAGCTCCCTCACACTCTCCACCACAGTATCACACAACAGCTTAATATCTCCACCAGGGAGAGATTGCAGGTGTGAAATTGCCCTCACTGCCAGTTTCTGAGACTGCACTGCCCCAGCAATTGACAGAGCAGGGTCTTCTGTTCTTGCAGGCTCCAAATCAATCACAATTCCAACATCAATCCTATGCAAAATTGCATAAAAGGGTTTCCCAGAATTCTTCGAATGAATCCAAACTGGATTCAGTAAGGCTATTTCTCTTGCCCCAAATGCCCTATCCAGCAACACAGAACTCGAATGGGTGAAAAGGGTCCTCACATCCGTCCCAATTGAGAGCAGCTCAGGCTTCTCAAGACTCGGGACTGATTGTGGAGTTAAACCAAGCATTTCACGAGCATTTTCACTATAACCAATAACTCGAAAAGAGGCCTCATCTACAGCTATCATACACCCAAATGGTTGAATATGCCCTCCTCGCTGAATTCTCGATAAATAAGCAGTGATTTGCTTCTCTGCAACAGATTGTTGGGCAGTGTTCCTAACAGACTGTGAATAATCAAAAGATTTACCAGACTCACCAGACTGTTCAAACACAGCATGTAATCTTGCATCAACCGTGTATTGTGCCACAGCCTTGCTCACTGACTCCCTATTGTTTAAATTATGACTTGTACCGGAAGATTGAGCTCGACTCTGAGCTCTAGGATGGTTATGATGAGGTGAATGGGATGCTCTGCTTCCTGAAGCCATTTCTTCCGAGACTCCACCTTTTTCTCTCGTCTCTGTATTTCTATTCACTTTCTTCATATGTTAGATTAGAATTTACCTCAAATTATGAAGAAAACGTTGTGCAGAAACCCAATTCAATGAACAAGAATTGGAAGAAGAGAAATAGATCACTGCTTTGAAGGGTTTTTGTCACCCACCAGGTGTTTTCCCCCCACACACGCACAACAATGTTAAACACAAAGAAAAAGGCAATTGGCATTGCCCAGAAGATAAAATGTGGCGGTTTTATCCCAGGAAGAGTAGATTTTGTGGGGTGCAATTTGAGGTTTCCATTAATTAGACTAAAGTAAAAAATTTTCAATACTTTAATATAAAAAGGTGTAGTAATATAAGTCATTATTAATTAAATACATTTAAAAATATGTTCCTTTAAGAATATTTCAATTTATGGAATGACAAGTCATTTAAAAAATATATATTTTTTATCTTAATTTTTTATAAAATAATGATTCATAAATGATTATCGTTTAAATTTTTTTCAAATAAATTAAAATAATAACAATATTAATTATTTTGAATAATTTTATCCCTCTTTGAATTTATTAAAAATTGAAATCATTGATATAACAAATAAAAAATAAGATGGATAAACCTCAATGACAATCATTTGTAAAGGGAGGAGAATAACTAACTAGTACCCATGTAAGAGCAACCAAATCTTTTGTAGAAACCAAGGTATTTGATTGGTGGAATGTCTGTGGTTTGGTTCAAGGGCCACGTGGGTTTTTCTTTTTTTATTTATTTTTTTACTATTATTATAAATTGCAAGAAAATCTATATTATACACTTGTTAAAAAGGACAACATTGTACCTCACGTGGCAAGAGGATCCCAATTGGTTAAACGGCTTCTGTTCAGGTGGGCATTTCTGCCTTTGTCTCTAAAGCAGCAAAATGATCCCTCAATAATTCATAAGGTTTGAGTTCCAAGCTGTTTGTTCATTGAATAAAGAGATCAAACTTGGATTCTAGCATCATTTTTCAAGGTTGATTTTATTATCATGTATTCAAACTTTATTATAAATCATATTCGTTTTAAATATATCCCTTTCATTCAAGAAAAAATCATATCAATGATTCGAATAATCAATCATGATCTTTTATATTAAAGATGCTTTCAAGATAAAAGATGAGAATTGACATCAAGCCTAACTTGATCTAATCATCTTGAATATCAAGATGTGGCAAAAGCATTTCTACTTTTCTTTCCATCAGTTCAATCTTTAAAGGAAATCAACCCTTCCAAGTGTGAGAAGGCAAGTGAAGCAAGGCCATGGCCAAACTTTACTATTAGCCTATCAATATTTGGCCCTTAGAGGTATAGTTAAGTGACATTTAAGTATATGATTGTTATGATATCAGCCTAATCTGTGAAAGCTAGAGCGTGCGTTAGCATGGAATTGGCTTGGTACAAGCGTAGGTTAAAAAGTAAGCCATGCCCTCATTTCACTTTGATATATCCTTCAATTGGCATTTGGAGCAAGAACAGGAATTCCTTGAATTGGGTTTCAACAGTTTTTTTTTATCAACGGTTAACTTGTAAATTTTGAATATAGGGTCTTCTTTCATTCATTGGTTTGGGGGGGGGCAAGGAAATACACAAGGACACCTTGTATTGTGTCTAGATACATCTATTCCCTTTCATGTCACACTCCCTTCACGTGGACAGGGAACCATAATTGAGCTCAATAATGTTAACACACACCTCCCTTATTTCTGTACTGTTATACATTGCTTCTGTTGTTTTCATCTTCCAAGTCTTCACTTCCCTCTTCTGGCTATTTCAACCTGGAAATGGAATAACTCAGCTGCTACGATGTTGACAATAGTAGTTCTTTCCTCAATTCAACCCCCGGCCCCGTTTTTTTTTTTACATCTATCATAAATCAGCCCATAAAGTAAAGATGAAAAGATACATCTTTTGCAGAAGTCTTTTGCAGAAGAAAAGGAGACAAATTGGATCTCAGACAAGAAGATGAAAATTAATCTGAATTGATACAACAACAAATGTTTGTTATTTCTTGTATTGGGACTCAACAAAGAAGACTACTAATCACTTATCTTGTTTGTGTTGAAAGACTCTCTTAGACATAACATATGTTCCTCTATCTGCTTCTCTAGCGGAACAAACTCTCTAGAACTAGACTGAACATTATCACAAACGTTTAACAAATTGAGAACTTTTGAAAGGATTGATAAAAGGGAAGCAAACAGAAGTGCTGCTGCTGCTTCTGTTACTGTCTGAAAGCTCTTCACTTGGTGTAGAGAACATCTTCCCATGGGTGACGGTATAGTGGCTGCTTCAATCTCTTCTGGTCAAAGGTATGTCTGAAAATACAAAAGCATATGGGAATCAGAGGGACAGTTAAAGAAAACGACTGAGAAAGATCTGCAGAATCTTATGAAAAGAACGCTTGAATTGTAATCCACTAACCCGATGAGACCAATGGAACGGGCCAAAACAAAGAGTCCATTCAGGTAACCAATCTCAACAATCTCATCGATTTCAGGCTTGGTGAACATTCCACTCCCAGCCAGCAGATCGAGGAATAAGGAACCAATAGCACCATCGACATTAAGGACAAGGTTGTTTGCTTTTGAAAGTGTATAGGTTTCAACCTGGACAGCGTATTCCATGTATTTCACTGATGGAAAATGCTCACGTGCATAACGTTGTAGCAGTTCTACTCTCTTGTCTCTGTTGTCTGCACTCTTGATCCTTTTCCATACAACGAAAATGCAGTAGCCCAAATTAATATTTGAACAGGTTGTAACAAGTTTAGGTGGTTTATAGTGAATTTAATTCGAACACCATGGAAAGTTTTAGAAACCATCAAAACGATTATATCATTGAAAAAATTCAGTTTATTGTAAATAAAAAACCTTCTAACCTGTGTCCAATTCCTGGCACCCTAATGCCTTTCTTTTTCATGTTTTCCACAAATTCATAAGGTGTAAGACCCTGAAGACAACAGTGTAACAAAAATTCAGTATCCCCAAATGAAAGGGAAGACGGAATTCCTTATCATACTGAAGAAAGCTCACCCTGTCGTAAGCATCCTTAAAGTATCGGGCAGCATCATCAATAGCCCCACCAAATCGGGGACCAATTGTCAACAAACCTGTTTCAGAAAGTAAAATCCTAGTCAGAGAACCATCGGTTTTATTGGAAGTTCAGAGAGTTCCAATCCCATTACAGAACAAAGGAATTGAAAGGTTATAACATACCTGAAACAAGACTGGACACAAGGTCTTTTCCAGCCCTGGCTGTGACAATACTGTTATGAGCACCAGATACGCAGGGACCATGGTCAGCACACAACATGATGCAAATCTGGTTCGAATCCATAAAATCAACAAGTGAGATAGAAAACAAAAGGTCGATGCACTTCAAATTACGGAATGTCCCCAGTTATTAAAGAAAAAGGAGCTTAACATTTCAAGAAATATCTAACCTCAATAAAACGTGTGCAGTACCGTGGAAGACTGCGTTTAAACCACAACAATGAAATAACATCACCCACACCCAATCCCTGTTCAATAATGGAGGACATGGGAACTCCAGCATAGCATGGCTCCTCACCTGTTAAATACAATGGAAGTCACAAACCAGCAATCTGGATTTCCAATCAACAGTATTTGTGGCACATAATAGATGCAATTCATTTCACACCTCTATCATCAGAGATTGTAGAAATTATATGAGTAGGAGCTCGGACTTTTCCACTCTTAATTGCTATCTTAAGATCCTCAGGAATTTGTGGAGGTTTCACTTCCTTTACAGGACTTATTTTTCCTTCATCCACCTATCAGAAAAATCATATACTAGCCAGTTAAACTACTGCAAGAGGAAGAAGGATGGCGTACGAGAAGAAAATGTTTAGTAATTTTTTGAATGCTTTACCAATTCCTCAAAAGTTTCCTTGATAGCACCCTCAAATGCTTCATATGAGGTGGGCACAACAGCACCAGCATCCCTCAGTGCTTGATTTTTTGCCTGTGCAGACTCCATCTCACCACCACTCTTTGCACCCTGGTGTGTTTGTAATCGAACTTAGTTACTCATGTATTAGAGTTAAAGCATGGACATGGGCAACCCAAATGCCAGAAACCAAGAAAGTAACACAAAGTGGTAACAAGAAAGTTTTTATGGTTTCAGAACGAAAGAAGGTATTAAGATTCAAAAGCTTACCGCGTGTCCAAATTGTACTTCAGATTTGAAAAGTGTTGCACAGGTACCACTAACCCAAGCAACCACAGGCTTGTTGATTTTACCCTGTTTGAGGGCCTCAACAAGGGAATATTCATCTCTTCCACCAAGCTCCCCAAGAACAACAATCATTTTTACCTAATCCCAAAAAGAAACCCAGAAACAATAAACATTTAAGCGAATAAACCAGAACAAGAATGGGAACTTCTCCAGCATTGATAAAGATTTAATAGGCTTTTTGGTGTAAATGGTATGTAAATGGCTTTTTGGTGTCCAAAACTGGATTTGAATTTCAGTTGAAGATAAGTCAGACGATCAGTATAGAACATTTTGAAGCTGAAGGTATCACTTTTACCTCAGACTTGGCAAAAATTTCTCAACTTATAGTTATAGTAAGTCATAAGCTCTGCCTAAATTATTAGTTATGAAACATTATTCCAATAACTGAAGCTACCTATACACTATTCAGGTCAGCCTGAGAGATATTAGAATGCCAAGAACTTAAAATATGTATACAACAAATACAGGACCTCTAAAACACAAGTATTGCAGCCAACCTCTCAGAAAAAAAGAGAAAACCCTAAAAGAGTTTACTCTACCATTCAACAAGAGCACTGCAAATTTGAAGGACAACAATTTACCTGAGGAATGTTATTAAACCGCAAAACATGATCAGAGAGGGTAGAGCCAGGAAATACATCTCCACCAATAGCAATACCTAAAGAAGAAAAGATTCATACTCTAGTCAATATCCAGTTCTGAAATGGAAAGATGGTTCCAGAAATGGAATTATAATAACTTCTGAAGGTATTTGAATAACCTTCATAAATTCCATCTGTGACACGGGCAATTGTATTATACAATTCATTTGACATGCCACCCTATAATTTAGAGAAAAAATATATCGTTAGTCTAAAAGCATAAAGATATTCTAGTACTAGTAGAGCATTTTATATCCCGGCTTGGGGGAAGTTGCCATTTGTTCATGCAAGATGTTAGCCTATTTGAAGCAAGAATATCTTAAAATGCAAAATTGCATGTGGGCCTACTTAAGAAGCATAATAGCAATGAGCCTATTTTGATGTGAATATGACATATTAACGAAAACATTAACAAAAGTAGAGAAAATTTCTGAGGTTACGCACCGATTTGGAGACAAAGCCAACAGATCCAGGTCTGTACAGCTTGGATTGGATGATGTTGTCAATTGTTCCTGCTGTATCACCAATCTTAAAAGCTCCAGCCTGGATGCCTCCAACAGTAGCTGGGCCGATAACGACCTGAAACAAGTTGGTGCTATAATCAGATACATTGGATTACATGTAAATTCTAACTCAACCATATGTTTTTTTGCCTCTTACCTTATTGTTTGCCTTGGCATAAGCAATCAACTGTTTGGTGTCTGACTCGGGAACACCTTCAGCTATAATAGCCACCACTTTAATGGTTGGCTGCTTAAGGGCAGCCATTGATGAAGCGGCAGCACTGCAATTATAATGGTGCCACAATTAATGTGTGTAAAACTATTTCACAGCTCAGCTTGTTGCGGATAAAAGATGTGGAAGCCAAACCTTCTAAATGATGCAAAATTTATGAAAACATCAGCAGTGGGATGAGCAGCACAAGCAGCTTCAATCCTGGAGCAAAAGAATGGCAAAGAAGGGATCAAAAAATCTTAAGCTCAAGAAAAACAAGCCAAATCCATCACTTAAAAAGAAAAGAAATGTCAGCTTGAAAATAGATCACAACTGAGCTAAAAAACAATTTCCACCTAAGTCATCCAATGATGTATATTGTTGTTTATAGACGACATCCATGATGATTAAGACATCAAAAGGTAGACAAGACAAATAAACATAATTTCAATAATGTAAAATCACAACAATATTTACACTTTATGATAAACAAGAATATATATCCCATATGATAACACGGGCGATATGGTTTCCATCATATCCAGGGGATCATATAAAAGCAGCAAACAAATTGTTGTGATCTTATGATATGATGATTGTGACAAACAAACCTCACTAAAAATACACAATATATAAATGTAAAACAAAAAGAAGGAAGACCCACGCGGAATGTACTGGGATTGCAATTTCCTCCTGCCCAAAAAAGAGTTTCTGGAACCCTTCTGAACCAGGGTTAATGATACCAGCAACAGAAGGTGTTTCCCTTCCTGTAAACAAAGTAACACATTTGATGAACTCTGACCAACAACAGCATAGGTGAAACGATTCTGTTTCTGTGCATGGTATTAAAGACAGTAATACATGGTATACAGACCGCAAAGGAAGTCGAAATCAAGCATCCGTTGGATTGGCAGCTGCTTGTAATTATAAAACAATGCTTGTGTAGTCTTGGAGAAAAGCTGTCCGGTAGCCATAATGTTGGCACTGATACCCCTCTATTTTAGAACAATTAATCACCGAAAACTGTCAGCCATATCCGAAAAATGAATAAAGCATTAACTAGATGCAGAAGATGCCCTAAATTCTATTCAACAAGTAAATAAGGCACAGCAACATGAATGGTTCTTTCCAACCCTTGGTGCTTGATTCCAACAAAAGCAAAGAACATTGAAGAAAATCATGCATCTCTATTAGGAATAAATGCAGCAACTCTTGAACATCTTACTTCTAGGCAGCTCTTAATGTCAATTGTGAATTGAACAAAGGGTCATGCTATGCTAGATCTCTTCAGATCTTTTACTACACTAGGCAGTTAAGAAAACTATCTGAAACACCAACTTAACATATCTAAACATGAAAAACCTTAAACAATCTGCCACATGGATTCAACGTGTTGAAATTGTAAATCACATTTTTGGTATTTCTATTAATAAAGTCCCAAATTGAAGCTTCAGTTAAATCACATATAGCTTCAAGCATCTTAAACATCCTAAATGCATACTCAAAAAAGAATAGAGAACTCAAAGAAGCATGCATGTCTGATTTAGATCCATGATAATCATATAAACAGGTTCGATCACAAAATAAAACATTAATGCAGATATGATCACTTTAAATCACGAGAAGAAACTTAACCGAGTTAAACTTCAGATCCTTGTAATGAATGCCTCAGATCAGCAAAATGCACATAAAAGCAACTGACTTTATTCAAGTGTCAGTTGAAGTAGAGAGAGAGATCAATTTGAAACAGACCGTTAAACCGTTCAAAACCTTTAACTACACAACAAATTGAAACATCAAGAAACCGAATACCAATTTCCTCGGAGATATCGAAAAACAAGCTCAACCAAAAAAGACTTCCAAGAATACAAAAATCCGACAAAACAAGACAGAAACTCGAATCAAGAAAGCATCTTTTTGCCGAAAAAGAAAAAAAAAAACGGACGAATCCAACAGATCCAAATCCTCCCAAATCACGACTCTACCCGAAGAAGCTCATAAAATGCTGAAAAAGGGGTTGAATTATGATATAGTAGTGCATTGGACATTCGAAGGCTTTTTAGTTTTTACCTGTTTGATTCTGCTTCAGCAGCCCCCGAAACAGTGAGATATCAAACACAAGGAATGAATTGATAGCCAGGTGAAAAGGGCTGGGATTTATATAAGGACAAATTTTGAATATTGGACTATGGAAATTTCTCTTTTTCCAAATATTTTTATGAAATTTGAGTGGATTTTGGTAGAAAGCCAACAAGGACAGAGTAGCAACCTAAATGGAGATTGTCACGTGGACAACGGTAGTTAGTTCACGACTCTGATTCAAAGTTGTTCAAGTTTTACTATAAGAAGGAAAAAAAGAAAAAAAGGAGAGAGCTTGATCTTATGGGTTTGCCGGTAGGAGTCGGATTACTGTTTAGCTGGTAGGGGTGGCAGTCGAGGTAGGTGGATCGGATGGTTGGCTTGACTTGGGAAATGGGACTGCTATTATTAATGTCTTTTTTATTTATTTTATACTGATATTATAAAATGAAAAGTGTAAATAGAAATGTATTTTCTTGGTGTAAAAGAATTATTAATTATTTCTTTTTTTTCGATCTTAATAACTTTTACCATAAAATAAGGGTTTTGATATTCACTCCTTATAAGAATTCATCATCTTCGTTCCAAAAGTACTTAGTTAGCTAATATGCATTTTAAGATTTATATGTATTGCATTTGTTAAGGTGCATTTCGGAACGCGTCTTAATGCGTCCTCCAACTGTTACCGTAATAGAATTTTTGCTCCACTTGGTTGACTGCATGAGCACTGTAGCAAAAATTCCGTTACGGTAACGGTTGGAGCGCGCATTAAGGAGCCCTCCAAAGCAAGTCTTAGCAAAATCGTTATATGTATAAATCTAAAGAAACTTAATCCCATAATATAACCCTTCTAATTACATTTCATCTTTATTTATCAGTACTTATAATTTTTAGATAGCTCATTAAAATTTATACGAGATTATTTTACCAATCGATATACTAAACATTTAATTGTGAAGAGAGCGTGAAATTTGTTAGTAGACAGTAAAATTGGTTTACTTGCAGTATATCTAGCATTTGCAAATGACATTAGGTCAAGGGTAGTACTATGCACATGATTGTGGGAATCTTTGGTAAGGGTTATGGTTTGTTGACCAAAATATTTGGGCATCAACCACTAGAATGGCCACTGATGGAAAATTTATGGGTTTATGACCAAAATTTTGGCAAAATGGATTATTACTTCTACTACTATTAAGATGGCCATTAATGAATGGTAAATCGTCTTTCTTGATAATATAATAACTAAATGAAGGCATTACATTTTGTATATTTTAATATTTTTTTTAATTAAAATATGTTAATATTTGTAATATTAACTTTGAAATATCATTTCACTCAAATCACTCTAATAAGTTTGAATTTGATAATTTTCCCTCTATATACTCTCAGCTACCTGGACGTCTAGTAGCTATGGTGATTTCATTTCACCTCAAAAAGAGGTACAATTAATTAAAGTGTATTTAAAGAATTTATAAAAAAAAATCGACTAAGATTATTTCTTTATTTTTAAAAAATAATAATTAAGGGGAAAAAAGGATTTTGTTTTTATAACATGTAAAAATATTCTACATTTTTTTTTTTTGTAAATTATTGTTTAAAATAGAATGATTCTTATATAGGAATTGTAGGGTTTTTTTTTTTGTTATTGATGGAGTTCGGAAACGTTCTCCAGATAACCTCAAATGATGGCGCTTGAAATCAAACTAGAAAAGAAAATTAGATTATCAGAATAAGTTGTCGTCAAGAGGATAACTCCGATATCTAAGTCAATATTCGATGAGAGTAAATTGGATGAAAAATTACTTGTGTAATCCCTCTATGATTCGATAATGTATATCGAATAATAGGTACCTTTTAAATGAAGTTACCTTATTGGAGTGAATCTCAATAACGTGAAAGTAGGTATTTAGGATGATTTTGAGTTCATATCTCGCCAATCACTCATTGAATTATGGAGTTTCCATAATGGAAGGTATTTTGCCACGCACATCTCTGGCATAGGAGCTCACTTATTGGCTTGCAAACCATTTTCACAACCTTCCAGTAAGCTTTGAAAGTCTCAATGAGTTTTTTGGAAGTCGCAACGAGTGATTTAAATGTTATAATGCTTATCAAGTGTTATAGAGATCCAATCGTGGCATGTGAGATTTAGGAAAAAGGTTAGAGCTCACCGATTCATAGATCGCGATCCAATTTAACCTTTTCATAACTCGCAGAAGATTAACGACCTAAGAGGTTGATGATTCAGGAGGTCATTGACCATTTCCTCTTTAATGTTGATTAGAATCCTCTTTATTCGAATCGATTTGTGGGTTTATTCAAATCAAATTATCCGGATCGTGCCCATTTTGACCATCAGTTATAAAAAAATAAAATTAATTATTCCCCCGCCCCGTCGGTTCCCCCCTCAAGCGTGGAAGTAGCCCCCATGCTTAGAGAGTAACATGTGCATAAAAAAAAAGTGTCAAGAATCAAATTTTAAATTTTTAAAAAATTTAATAATTACAAAATACTTATATGGGATAAAATATTACTATTATTAGTATATTTTTTTTATTTAACTCCAAACTTGCCCGTTAATCATTAGCAAAACAAAAATTCTTCTACTTTATTAAAAAACTTCTCTTGAAAAGAAAATTTTCAGACCAAAAGTTTGAATAAATTAAGGAAAAGAAATATTTAAATATTTGCGCAAGAATATTTTCTCCATTGAAAATTAAAAAGAAAATCATAAATCTAAGTCAGACAAGGCTCCTTTGAAGATTTCATTTTAACATCCCATCACTTTAAAAATAAAGGAGAAAATGTCTTGATCAGTTATATTAGTCAAAAGGTCCGAACAAAAATTGATGCATGAACTACAAAAGACTCTCAACATAGTTTAGTTCAGTCATTCGGATAGCGTAAGTCCCGAATATACATGTAAGTATGCAAACTCCATTCTTATTCCACTAAATTATATCTCTCAATTTACATTCTCCACGTGACCTAACAATAGCGGTGTGACCTAACAATAGCGGTGTGGGTTCAACTTTCCCCCACCCCCAAAAAGTAAGCCAATTATAATTGACTTTGGAATTTCTACCAAAGCCACAATTCCAAGGAATTGATAGGCACTTAAATTGAATGCCTTGAACACATATAAATATTTTTGATGGGATCGAATTAGTCTGTACCCATAGTTAATATGTTCAACTCAAATTGCACCCTTAAAATTTGACTTAAGCATTGTATAGTCTAGCTGACTTTGCATGGGTATTAATGTTTAACCTACTAATTAATTACCCCCACGTAAGTGGATTTAAATACTTCCTCTTCCTCTGTTTCATAATATATATCATTTTAGATCTTTAAATTCGTGTTATATTTTATATTACTTTATGAAATTTTAAAAGTATTTATTGTCCCTTTTTAATCTTACTGATCTTTCTTGCTTAATTTTTTTGATACTTTAACTAAGAATTTTTTGAATATTTTAACTAAATCAATACATATTTTTTTTTTTAGAATCATTAACGAATGTGCAAAAACTTGAAACGAACTCAAGGAGATGATTAAATATTTGTGACAAAAGGAACCACTGGAATCTGTCTTTGCACAATAGTTTTTGTGTATATTTTGTGTTGTTGAGCAGAAAAGGACATCTATAAAAATAAGCCCAAATTCTTGCATTACATGCATTGGGCAAAAGAATCAGCAGCCAAAATAATTTTTGTACCAGAGTATTGAATAAGACACAGCATCCCATGTTTGACTTGGAAATAGATTTGGACTCTGATGCAGTCTTGGCTGGCTGCTATAACAGCAATATCTTTATTCTTGAAAGAATATTTATAGAAACTCTTCAATATGTATTCATTCTATAATGGCATATTAGCCAAGAAGATGATGCCAGATTTTTGGATGTGATGTGTGTTATTAGCTAGCCATGGATTTATTTATTTATTGGCTGCTGGACTTAAAAAATTCTTCTTTTTTTTGGGGGGTGGGAATGCTATTGGTGGCCTCAAAACCCCACTTTAGTCCAATTGCATCAACACAAAACATCAATGTCTATGGTATTTGTTGATTAATTCATGTCTTCTTCAAGAAAAAAGATGCCATAAAAATAAGGGATTCATGGTTAATGATCAACTGAATCAGCCGAAATCCATTCCTTAAAGAGCTTGCCATGGGAGACCTTAATGCTTTTGACTCTCTACTCAGCCTGGAATTCTCATTCACAATTCACATCAGCTGCTCTAGTACCTCTTTTAACGGTGCTTTCAGAGTATGCATCATAGGATAATCTTCAAGGGAATCATGTCATGTTAGAGGTGTAACCTTTAACAGTTCCAACCAAACCAAGCGATTCCCCGACTGCTTTCTGCAGATGCTCTGGATGATCCTCAATGCAGGCATATCCATACTGGGATTGCAGTGATGTCAAAACTCTTCCAACCACCTGAAACGGGAGAAGAAAAAAAGAATCCGATATTGGAAGTAAAGGAGTCTACACTTGCTACTTAAATATTTCACTGAAAAGAGGGAACTTGACATCAATTGTGTGAAAGAATTTTAGAGTAATGATGGAAGAGAACAAACTGACCTTTCGAGCATAGCCTCCAAAAGCTATTCCACCAATCAAAGCATCGAGTGAACCAGGTGATACTGAAGGTTCTGTTTCATTTGCTGAAATCTCTGGAGTGAGAGGGATTCCGTTTTTGTGTGAAAAAGGAAACAAGAAACAGAAGAGTAAGACAATATAAACAAGATGTTTTTACTTGTGTAGCATTAGGGGGTGATATAGGATACCAGATATGGTAGCAGTCTGGAATAATCTCTCCCTTTTTAGCCCATCTACTGTGTGAGCATTGGTTCCACCAGCTAGCTGAAGAAATCCTGAATTTGAAGCAAATTTAGCTGGGATTTGGCTAACACAAATTATCCAGCTAACACAATTTATTTCATTTCAAGATGGATTTACATCCAAATAAAAGTAAAACCTTTCGGTTTGCCTCTAGCAGAGGCCAAACAAAGAGCAAAAGTAAGTGCTTCTCTTGTGGCTCCTCTCCCAATATCTCCACTCATTGGACGTCCATCCAACTTAATAGTTGTTAGCCAAAAAACAAGAATTGTTAAAGAGGGGAAATCAATGGTAAGATTGCATAAGTTACAGGCATAAATAAATACATGTATGGTTATTGGCTTGGACCTGCCATATATTGATGCAACACAGCTTGCTTTCCATTATAGAATACAAAGTGTTCATTGCAGCTATGGTTGCATCCTTCAAATCAGGCATGCTTACCTGTAATTCATGAAGAGGATAAATATGATTGCTTTATTGGGTCATATCGGAGAAGATAAGCAAAACAAGATTCCATACTGCAACTAGTCTTAAATGCTTAATTGAATTCCCCAAACCATTCCAAAGTTCTTGAAATGCAATAGACTTCCTGCAAAGCCAAGCAGGATCAATTATTAAGTTGCACTATAGATCCCACTTGGATAACAAGCTTAACCAAACATAAATGAATGAAAAGTCTATCATTACTATCACTGAGGTTTACCTTCCACTTGTATGAATCTCTATGGCATCAATATCATCGCGCTTAAGTAGTTCGGCTGTTGTAGTTACATCTCGGACATATGTATTTTCTCCTAAACCAATTAATCATTTCCTTATCATTTCAGCACCAAAACATGGGTTTTAAAAGGGGATAGGAGAGGAAGTCCAGAGCCAAACTATAAAATGTTGTATTGACAAACTCTATATATTGATAAGGGAAGATAAAAATGCAGTTGGGGGACTCACTTATTTTGTCATATGGACAAACAGGAAAGCACCGGCCACAGCCATAGCATCGTTCAGCCAGCACCCCGCCCTGACATAACTAGTAACTATAGTCAAGGATTTTCATTAGCTACCTGAATTCCTTGAGGAGTTGTGGTTTGTGAAAGAACCTTGAATACACCAGGTGCAATTTCTCGTCTTATTGCATTAGCAGGACAAACAGTTTCACATGGTCTTGAGCAATCAAGTGGACATTCATCAGGATCAAATTCTGTTTTTAGGTGGAAACAAACCATTCTTATTCCTCAGTTCAGCAGAATTTCAAGCCATGAACCTGGACTAACAATCCTAGCTCATATCTTTCACAGTAATACTCTCTAACAGAAACAAAGTACTCACTACCCATCCCAAGTTTTCATTCAACATTGTCTTGAGGGAATACTTGTTATTGGTTTTCCTTTATGATATTTACTTTTATTATCACTTTTCAATTAGTGAAGAGCTATAACAATGGCAAGAAATATTATATCATTGTTTCTAATTCTTGTCTATTCATGAACTTTACCCAAAGGGTTTACCTTTATCCTCAACATAATTAACATACTTCTCATGTAAAGAAGTAATCAAGTCCAAGAATTTTAACAACTACCATAACATACCGGCTTTACGGAAATGAAGATCTTCATCATCATTTACACTGATCATAACCCATGGTCTCCGAACGGGTACAATAGCTCTAGCAGCTTCAATCCCTTCGTTTACAGCACTCACTACGGATGCTTCAGCAGCACAGTCAATGCAATCCACTAAGCATTCAATCACACAGAAAAAAAATGTTTAACTTCTTTAAGTTAAAGAACTCACAAATACATGATTAGGAAACAAAAGATTAAATTTTTGAACAGAAAGAAACACTAATTTAAGGAATCTCTATCCTTACCACCAGCAAGAGTATAAACCAAAGAAAGATTCCTGACATCAACTGCATCCTCGAAGCTAGCACCACAAATGAGCTTAACCCAGTTCCCCTTTCGAAGAGAGTCGTGAGGAGCAGTAATTACTGAAGGAATCCCAGTTCTTCTTATGAGGGTTTTCACCTTTTCGAGGCCTTCTTGCTTGCTTACATTCAGATGAGCTGTGATTGAAAGAACAAAGCAATACTATACACAATCACAATCCAACCCGACACATCTTTTCGCTTGAGAAAGAAGAAAAAGAAAAAGGGAGAAAGCAAAACCATTTTGAAGCTGTACGCTAATGGAAGAGCAGTAAGAGACGCAGAGCGGCATTTCCTCAATATAGAAGACCAAACAAGATAAGCCTGTTAATTACTTTTCCTTGGGCTGAAGCTGTACGCTGATGGAAGAGCAGTAAGAGACGCAGAGAGCCATTTCCTCAATATAGAAGACCAAACAAGATAAGCCTGTTAATTACTTTTCATTGGGCTGAACGGTTAAAGTTGGGCTCTTTTTCGTTTTACCCCCCACCTGAATCTAAATGATGTACTTTTTCTGTTCAATCCTCAATTGACAACTTCCCTACTAAAGACTTCTGAACGACAAAATTCTATATCATAATCATTTCTCTATATTCTCAGCCATGCCGAGCAAATGAGTAGTTCATGAAAGATTAGACAAAGGTCCACAGATCAACCCATCAACAAGAACAGCTGAAAATGACTCCTCAATCTCACCCCTCCAATTTCTGATCCTCGTCATCATCATCGGTATTTGCTGCTGACAAGACTTTGATTTTGATAGGTAGGATTTGAATTCAATATTTCGTACCTTAAACAAGACTGAATTAATGGCTATCCAAAGTAAGCATAGATTTGGAAAAGAAAATGCATAGATGAGAATCCCGACTTTAAACAGAAAAAATTATAGATTTAAAACTCGCTCAAATTAGGTAATTGCAATAGGGTGTTTCATATTTTGAAATGTAAATAAATGATGGAATTAGAATAACTAAGTTTACTCAGTGCTCCACCTCTTATTAGGACCTAAAAATTTTATATTTATTCTGGAAGTATAACATGAAATAATTATATAATTTAGGTAAATAGTACAATATCTAAATAACAAGTTGTGAGTGGACCAAATTTCTCTTTGTATGTTCTGTTCATAAGTAGATGAAAAGGAATCTTGTGCCTAATATCAGGGAAACCCATGGGCCAGAGCATGGATCTCCTGTTAATAACGCAGTTCTTGATGGGTTTTTACTTGTCATCCTATCCACAATCTATAGGCTTAACATCCTCAGATTGAAATGGTAATGGAAATAAAGAGATTTGACTGAAACTTATTTCTTGAAAATCTAAGACAGAGCACTTAAGCAACTGCTTAGTAATGCTTTACAGTAACATCATGTTTAAGAATAGCTCTCATATCAGTGAGGTCCAAGAATTCAGTTGTCAAAATACCAAACCCCTTGACAAATCGAAAATAGCCAGTTCCACCAACTATTGCATATTCCCTTTCTTCCTTTCCAAAAGGGTCATCACCTTGGATTTCCAAACTACTTTCTTTGAACTCCCCATCAGTGAACACAACAGAGAAAACCAAGTGCAAACCTTTGCCATCCAACTGAGAATTAATGTAAAATCCCCTTGCTCTTCCAATTTCTGTGGAGTTTGGATCAGGGCCTTCTGTTACTAGTGCATCAACGGCTGCTAAAGTTCCAAACTTCAAGATACTAGTGGCTGGCCCTTCTTCTCCTGCCACTGTAACGGCAGTGGTGCCCCTGCCAGTGAAATTGTCGTGGACGTAGAAAACAAGATTTGTTTGCTTTGGTTTTCTGTGTATGGACAGAGATGTAGTGGCCCAGTACAAGATAGGCAGAGCCAAAAGGGCTACCATGGGAGTTGAAGCAAAGCTGAGAAGATCAGACATGGTTTTTCAAGTTCTTGGTAGAGTTTGCAGAGATGGGCAAAGATCAATATGCCCGAGGAGATGAAAAGATTAAGAGTGTACTATGGAAGATGCTGAAGCTAGGAATTGGTATTGTTGTAAGAGGAAAATGACAAAGTTAATTAGCTTTTGCCATCAAATTTATCTATGATTAATCCAAGATCTTTTTCTTCGGGAATCAAGTTTATTTATGTTAATGTTAAGCCCTTGTCATTTTACTAATTGAACTTACTACCTGTAGTCCTTAAGAATATACCCTCTCCATTTGAGATTGAATGTCCCACTTTAACTTGTATAAATTTTAAAAAAATTAGTTGCCTTAGTTTATTTTAAACCCATCAATATTATTTTCTTAACAAAATTTTAACTACTTTTAGGAAAGAAAACATTTATTTCTAGACAACTCAATATAGATCTGTAGGCATTCAATTATTAACCGAGACGGTAATTATTAAATTTGTAAGGATTTTTTTTATTATTCTAAATTTTTTTAATCGATATCTGAATTAATTTAGACTCGATTAATTCGGATAAAACTCAACCCAATAATATTTTGGGCATAAACACTAATTTGACTATTGAACTTGACAATTTTTTTACAATTTAACCACTAAACTTATAAATTCATTAATTCAACCATTTATCTTTGTGATTTTACACATTTAAACCACTATGTGGTGATCCAATTCTAAGTAAGTGGGAAGTGTAATTAAACTCCTGCAAGATTGTCACATGAATGTTCACATCAACAAATTTCTTAAACCAAAAAAAAAGGAAAAAAATAGCAAAAATATATTACTCCCTCCATCTCAAAATATAAATCGTTTTAACCTCTTATATTTGTCCCACAATATAAGTCATTTTATAATTTACGATGCATATTTATTATATTTTTTTCTAATCTTACCCTCCATTTAATATCCTATTTCATTTATTTTGAAGAAATACAATTATAATTTTAAATATGAGAGATAAATGAGTATTTCGAAGAACGATGTTTCGGTGGACCGATTTCTCTGGCACTCCTGAATGACTATTTATTTAGACAGTGGAAGCATCTAGTAGTAACTGGAATTTTATGTAATTCACGTTGGATTGTTTTTAATTACTTGGTGGATTAGGGTTGCTGAGAATGAAGTTCCTTGATAGTCTGTCTGTGCTCTCACCGGCGGTGTCATGAGAGTCTTTTGTGTCTGAATCTTGACCAGTCCATTCAAACCGGAGGTTGATGCTTCCGGCGACGATGAAGTCTTACGTGAATAAGTTTTGATTTTAGTGCCTATCAATTTTTGTTTTTTTTGTTTTTTTGTTTTTGTTTTCAATGGCCATTTGGTATTTAAAATTGGATGCCCCTCAACAAACTTGACTTTTGTTTTTCCATCACCAACTTTCATGAGAGGTGCGTGTGTGCCAATTTTAACCAAATCACCGTATAATGGTTTAATTGTCAAAAATTGTAAAAGTAAATAATTAAATTGATTAATTTTTAAGTTCAACGACTAAATTGAAAAAACTTCACAAGTTCAATGGTCACATTAGTTGTTAAGTCTAATATTTTGTAACTTGAATTCATGATCTTTGAATCATAAATACTGCTATTTTAATGCTTGAATCTTTTATTTTAATCTAGGATACAAAAATATTTCTTTCATTCAAATCAAATTATTATGATATAAAGGTTCATAATCTACAAAACTTTTGTTATAAGTGGAATTTCAATATTTACTCAATAAAGTATTAAGTTTTTGTGACTAAAAAACTTTGCATTTCACAAGATATATGTGTAACACAATATTTATACACTTATATTTCTATTATATTAAACTATTTGACATTATTTCTTTGACTAAATTCCCATTTTAGTTAGTATTTTTTCTATACTCTTGTCATGTAAGTCTTCTTTCTTTTTTTTAAAAAGTCTTTTTAAATCCTTTATATTTTTTATTTAAACCAACTAAATCTTCAAACTTTTATTGTACTATTTAAAATCATTAATTATTTTTCTATTGGAAAGTTAAGTCATAAACTTTTTACGGATAGCCAATAAAATCTTTTTTATTTAAAAAATAAATTTTCAAACGAGATGATATATTCCTTTTAATCAAATAATGGGAATGATCGTGCATACCATAGCTCAAATCTCACCAACACGTTTTTGAATAAGTGAAATACGAAATACAGGTAAACTGATCCAAACACATTTTAAAAAAAAACAAAAAAAAATTAATCAGGAACATCATTTCATTATTCCCATCCCTCTATAAAACAAAATGGGTACCAGAAGATCTGATTCGGAAGAAAGAATACCATATCATATCCATACAGTGACCAACCGATTAAAACTACGCTATGTTGATGAGACAAATAAACTTTTATATGAGAAATGATGCGAAGTTTTCCGTAGTGCACACGATTTGCATATTCTGAAATGTAAGCTTCACATGTGGACATGTACATATAGACATAGTGGCCAAGACAAACTTTCCAATTCAAGTCTGTCTCGCTGTCTCTTCTCTGATCCAATTTTTTTGACTCTATTCTAATGATGGTTTGAAAGTGATGTGTTGGGTTGGGCTCCCAATATTTGCCTTGCCTTTCACCAACTCAAGAGGTGACCATTCAAGAAAAAACAATAGTGTAGTACTAGATTAACCGTTACCTAGTAAAATGTAAATCCATTGTCCTTACTTCAATTTTTCCTTCTTTGAATTTTTACCATGGATGGATAATCTAATCTTGAATTCTTGATGGGTTTTTAATTTTATTCATTGAATTTATGAGGCCCCAAATGGATTAGTAAAGTAGTAATTGTGATTAATGAATGCACATTAAGCGTTACATTTCTTCACCATTGTTCTCTAACGACTTCTTCCTTCCTTCTTCACCATCCGAAATTGGGAATCAACCAAGAAATGAAAACCAAAAGGAAAAAAGGAAAAATGTTTTTATGGGAATTAAATGCAAATAAGTAAAGAAGTTTTTAGAAAAAGGATAATCTTTAGATGAAATGGGAATTCGAGAAGGCAGGTTCAGAGAAGATGATGATGGATTCTTGAAGTGTTTGTTCGATCAACAAAAAAGATAAGCCTTTTCTTCTCTTTCTTTCCCCTTTTCATCTGGGCATCCGTGGAAATTGCGTGGTTTGCCTTATTTTGTCTTGAAATCCATTTCCTTGTTCCTTTCCTTGATTTCTTGCACGTAGTTTTTTGTGGGATTTTGGATTTTCTTATGTTTCTTTTTTCTCCACTATCGAGAATTTGAAAAGGGGGAATTCGTCTGCGCAAGTATGAATTTTGGAATTCAAGTCTTGTTTTTGTCCATTGCATATTCTTTGATCACATATAAGGTCCATTGCGAAAATAAGGTTGCCCCAGATTGGGAATCTGATGAATTTGTGTTGGCTTGTGGTTCTTCTAGTGATGCAAAGGATTCCAATGGCAGGTATTGGATTTCGGATTCGAAATTCTTGACGTCTTCAGAAAATGCAATCTCTGCCAAAGCCGAAATCCAAGATCCTTCTTTGCCTTCAACTATTCCTTACATGACAGCCAGAATTTTTAAACTTGAATCCTCATATACATTTAAGATTTCTCCAAAATATCGCCATTGGATTAGGCTTCATTTCTATCCATCTACTTATAAAGATTTCAATCTTTCGAATAGCTTTTTCTCAGCAACTGCTGCTGGTTTCACACTTCTTAACAATTTTAGTGCCTCAATTACTGCCCAAGCTCTTACACAGGCATATATTGTCAAAGAATTCACTCTAATGCCTGTTGATTCTGGAACTCTCAGTCTCAAATTCACTCCTTCATCTGCATACAAGGACTCTTTTGCCTTTGTCAATGGGATTGAGATTATATCAATGCCACAGATTTTTGAATCTGCAAGTTTTGTCGGGCTCTCAGATTCATCTGAGGCAATGGACATAGGGAACAATGCAATGCAGACAATGGTTAGGCTAAATGTTGGTGGACAGTATATTCCAGCTAGTAATGATTCTGGGCTCAGCAGAACATGGTATGATGATTCACCTTATTTATTTGGTGCAGCCTTTGGTATTACTACCGAGGCTGAAAAGAATGTCACAATTCAGTATTCTTCAGGGATGCCAGAATATATTGGTCCTGTTGATGTTTATAGGACATCAAGGTCAATGGGACCAGATGCAAAGGTTAATCTGAACTTCAATCTCACTTGGGTATTTCGAGTTGATGTGAATTACACTTATGTTTTAAGGTTCCATTTCTGTGACTATGAACTATCAAAACTTAATCAGAGGGTGTTCGATATATTAATTAATAACCAAACAGCATTTCCATCTGCGGATGTGATAGGCTGGGCTAATGCAAAAGGTGTGCCAGTTTATAAGGATTTTGCTATACATGTGAGTGAAAAAAGTGGTGAGGAACTGTGGGTTGCCCTGAGGCCGAATGGGGAAAATAAACCGGAGTTTTATGATGTGATTCTGAATGGTCTAGAGATCTTTAAGACTAATGATCCGAAAGGGAACTTAGCAGGTCCTAACCCTGTGCCAACAGCATTACCTCCCGAGGCTGAACCTCAAACGCAATTTCAATCGTCAAGTCGTCATCATGGTCTAATTGTTGGTGCAGTGTCTGGAGCAGCAGTGGGATTTGCTGCAATTATGTGTTCTGTTGCATTGGCCAATCATAGGAAGACGATGGATAGAAATAACTCTATAACAGGAGGTTGGTTGCCGATATATGGCAGCACAAGAGCTTCAGGAACAGGGTCTACATTCACAGGAACCAGAAGCAGTAGGGGCAGCAACAGCAGTCGCATTTCAGACATTGGGGGAGGCCTTTGTAGACATTTCTCCTTGCATGAGATCAAAAAAGGTACCAAGAATTTCGATGAGTCCCATGTTATCGGAGTTGGAGGATTTGGTAAGGTATATAGAGGATACATTGATGGAACTACTAAAGTTGCCATTAAGAGATCAAACCCTTCATCAGAACAAGGAGTTAATGAGTTTGAAACTGAGATTGACCTACTTTCAAAGCTAAGACACCGGCATTTGGTCTCTTTGATTGGGGCTTGTGAAGAAAATAATGAGATGATATTGGTGTATGACTATATGGCTAATGGTACTCTGAGGGAGCATCTCTACAAGACCAAGAAAACACCTCTTTCTTGGAAACAAAGATTGGATATCTGCATTGGTGCTGCAAGAGGCCTTCACTATCTTCACACTGGAGCTAAGTACACTATCATCCATAGGGATGTGAAAACCACAAATATTCTGTTGGATGACAAGTGGGTTGCAAAAGTTTCTGATTTTGGTCTCTCAAAGACAGGTCCTATGATTAATAATCAACATCATGTTAGTACAGTAGTGAAAGGAAGTTTTGGGTATTTGGATCCAGAATACTTTCGCCGACAACAATTAACAGAGAAATCTGATGTTTATTCTTATGGGGTGGTTCTTTTTGAAGTGTTGTGTGGAAGGCCAGCTCTAAATCCTAGTCTTCCTAAAGAACAAGTTAGTCTAGGGGATTGGGCATCGAGATGCTATGCCAAGGGTTCTCTTAATGACATTGTTGATCCACATATTAAGCAGGACATCACACCTGAGTGCCTGGAACACTTTGCTGAAACAGCTAACAAATGCTTGCTTGATCATGGAACCGATCGCCCTTCAATGGGCTCGGTATTGTGGCATCTTGAGTACTGTCTCCAATTGCAAAACAATCCAGATGGATCAGAAGCAATTGCAGAACAGAAAGCCAATGATGCATATGCCATTCACCAGACTTTACTGACGATTGAAGAAGAGGAAGCTGAGGAAAAAGCCAACAAGAATGATCAAGGAGGAGGAGATGAGAGTGCGGCTGCATTCTCACAGATTGTAAATCCACACGGCCGATAGGGGAGTTCCTCAGCCCCTCCCAATCTGTTTAAACTCTGATTTAGAAAATCTCAAGTTTAGTATCTTTGTCAATGCAATTAGCACTATAGCTAATGTTTTCTTTTCTTTTCTTTTTTAAATTTCTGTTCTTGATTTTAGGCCTCAGTTAGATCATGTAAATTTCCTGTAGTTGAAAATGCATTGAGATGGGAACTCTTTCCTTTTGTCTATGTGATCATTTCCCAAGGAACTGATAATATTTCGCTCTTTCTTCCAAAATGATTCCTATTAGTGCAAAATCAACATGATTGTGCTATTAAAAAACACTAGCAGTGCACAGTAATAAACTGTAATCAAATGACAAGATCTGGAGCTGAAATAAAGGCAGATTATTCTGTGCATTATGACAGATCAAAAAGAAAAGAAGCATACAAGAAGAGAAAGCCAAAGCAAAATCAAATGCAATTTCAAGAATCTAAGAAATCAATAATAATATTTAAATGGTGGTCCAGAAATATAAGTCCAGAATTCTAGTGATGACACAAAATGGTACTGAATACAGAGAGATTTATAAACTTTGCAGCGTATACATAGAAGAGAGATTCGAAGCAAAATCTTTTCCCCCTTTCTGAAACAATGACCAGAAGAAAGAAGGATATGTACAACATTTCATATCATAGCTCACGAGTCTGAGAGCACCCAGAAGAACTTCTTTGTTCATTTCTTCCTTGGATGGCTTCTTTTGTCGTTTCTCTATTAAGTCCAGCCTCACTTGAGAGTTCTGACATGTTTAAGATTGCATCAAAATGGCCTTCCCAGAATTAGAGATAAACAATAGGGCACACCCTTTTCACTGTATTACGTGGGATTTTTTTGGAGTGAAGAAAGGGACTTTGCAACTGGAAATGAGAGCACGCTCACTGCAAAAGATACCAAAAAAAAGTTTTCTTTACCTGGCTTTCCAATTCCATGCATCTAGGTCCTCTCTTCTCTCTTTCTCTGAACTGAAGAAAGAAAGCCGCTTTTTTTGACTCCTTTCCTTCATCGATTCCCCTTTGAATCCAATAACAACTTACTCAAAACTCAGCCAAATTACATGCCCCAACAGTCACCAAAGACATGAATTTTGGTGGGCTAATGGAAAACTTTTCAAGAAAAAAGAAGATGGTAAAAAATTTCTGAGAATTCAGCTGTTAGCAAAACTTGGCTGACTTTAATGACAGTGGATACATGAATGAGTTAGAGTAGGTGAAGCTGATTATTTGGCTGGTTCTCAAAGGCTTCCCATCATTGATTAAGCAATCATCAAAACCTATTCTCTTGAAAGTTCTGGGATTAACCATTCTTGCAGATGCAAACCAACCGCAGTGGAGATGAATGTTGGAAGGTGCACAACCAGAAATGCAAGTATTCACAACCTGCACTATATACTGTGGAATCCCTGTGGTGGAAGACCTGCTCTGTGAAATGCTTATATCCCTAGCTGTACAAGAACCTAAAACAATAACAAAACATCCTTTCCCCATTATTAAACACCAAAAAAGACAACATTTCTATGCATGGAGGGAGAGTCCCACCAAGAACAAATTCAAGAAAACAGAACAAAATGAATTGGATTTACCACGTCTGAGAACTTTCCTGGTGCCTATGTGTGCCTTCTCTACCGTGATTGTCCAACTTCTGCTACCATTATGGTCAGCTGAATGTGAATATTTAGCTGTAAAGAAAGCCACAAACGTGGTTAGAGAAACTCCCCCGAGTAAGAAAGAAAGAAAAAACTCTCTACAGCTCTGAGAATAGGAAGTTACTTGCTTGAAATCCAATGGTGCAGACAGCAGAAATGACGAAGCAGAAGCAGAATAAAACAAAATGAACACTTCTCATGATGGTGCTCTTCCAGTTAACAGCTACACTCTACACTCTCTCTCAAACTACTAGACAATTTTATTCACCAAAACCCAAACCTTTCTTTCTTTCTCCTCCTTTTTCCCCTTTCAAAATCTTTGAATTCTAACACAGACAAAAAGAGAGCAATGAGAGAGAGAGAGGGAGGGGAAAAGTAAAGATTTCTTCTTTATCCTTTTGTGGAGATTGTGCGCTTTTTTCGTTCTGGTTCTTCTTGTTGAAGTGGTAGAAGGTTGTGTTTGTTGGGAAAGGGTTTTTTTTGCAAGAAAGATTTCCCCCTTCCCTTTGTTTTTAGATTTAGCTACCCCCAAGAAAATACCCCTTTCCTTGCACAGTCTCGTGGGCACAAATGGTCTGAGATGGAAATAAGCCAATGGATAGCAATATGAAATGTGTGGGTACTACACCACATCTCATATTAAATACCTCTCAGAAGTATTTTGTACCCATTATACTGTTTCCATAAGTCCCAATTTGCAAGAATTCTATTACGTGTATCCATATGCACGACGTCGTTTTACTAATAATACATACAGATACACATGAACAAGTGCACATAATAAAATTCCTATCCAATTTGATGCAAATTTCTTAAGTACAACTTTTCTTCTTTTGTGAACAGTTATTGTCAAAAGAATTGACTATGGAATCCATCATTATTATCTCAATAGGGATCTGTTCTAACTTTCGAAATTAAAGAACACATAATTATTTACCTCGTCCATTCCTCGCTTACGCTTAGGACATGAAGTTACTCGGATCCCATCATGATTTAGACTCGTGCATCGTTGAGTTTATCTGTTGCCCATAATAATTAGAACTCAAACCAAAAAAGCATATAGCATCGTTTGGAAAATTCTGTACGGGACATCAATAAATTATTGACAATGTACATAGACAATAATGTCATAAGACACATGTACATAACTTTATTATATAATTCCAATAAATTAAACCACTATCAATTTTCTGCCTAGTACTTTAATAGAAAGACCAATGAAAACTAAAAAGCCTCCGGAGCTGTATTCATCGATATACAGTCCATAATGCTTGACGGTATGAAGGGGTCACAACGATGGTAATCCTACACTGCTGTGTGAGGACCAATAGAGGTCCTTAAAATGAGAGGGAGGCAAGGCACCCACCCACGCTGTGTGAGAATGAATTTTACCCCCTCCGTCTCAAAATTAATTTATCTGACGATATAAGTCATTTTACAATTTATGATGTATAGTTATTATATTTTTTTTCCACCTTTATCCTCCATTTCATATCTCATTTAATTTAATGTAAAGAAATACAATCGTTGTTAAAAATATAAAAGATAAAAGAATATTATAGACATAACAATAATGTATTTATTATTTCTTGCTCTATGTAAAACGTTGTTTGATGTTTTATATGATGAGATTGAGATAATATATATCGATGGTGCTATAAATTATTACACAATAAATAATTATGATGGGTGTACTCCACGAGGCATTAATAATCTATTTATTTATTTATTTATTATATACCAGAAGAAAAATTCAGTAAAGAGACAGACCATGTAACCAACTGTCAAATTAGGTGACTTTTCATGAAAGATTTCAAAACTTATTGAAAGAAACTTTTTTTTTAAATAATGAATATCATATATAAAAAAAAACATTTTTTATTGGGATCTTTAAATTGAAATTAGATTTAATTACCGATTTTGAATTGATGGGTATATATTAAATTTAAGGAAATAGTCTTTTTTGAAACATTTCATTGGATGGAGTGACAAGGACAGATTATAGGTCTCGAATTTAAATCTTACCAATACCTTCATGAATAAACGAAATATCAATTTACTTATGAAATGATCCGAACATAAAAATTTAAAAAAAAAAAAAAAAAATTAGGTTGCTAGTAATACTTTCATTTACATGTACCAACCTTCAAAATTTCTGAATATCCATTTCCCAAGATTTAGTCGCTGATTCTCATGCTCATTATTAGGTTAACCACAAGTATAAATGATTTGAACTCCTTTTATTTCAAAATATAAATTGGACTTTCTGTTACATTAGAATATATTATTTATAATTACATTTCTTTCTTTCTTTTTTCCACATTGAAGAGAATAATAAATGGATAATAAAAATAAAAAATCATTATTATTATGTGTTAATAATTATAAACCTTCGTATTCTATTCTTGCATGTATTCACATAGGGCTTTGGATCTTCTATTTATATCTCTTACATCACTAATTAAAAATATGTTTATCTTTTAATTATTTTTTCAAGATATATTTTATAAATTAAATTATAGATGATGTACTAATATCTTTATAGGGTTATGTATAATATTTTTTTATTAGTGTCATAATAGATCTTGTGTGCAAATGGAATTAATTTAGTGTTTGATCATCAGATACATATAAGAGTGGTCTATATAGCATTCTTGTGTTTTAAAATAAGTGAAAATTTAAAATATAATATATTCTCTCAGTTCTAAATTGAAAGTCTTATATTAACTTTTACAGTTTTTATGACAAGCACTATTTGACTTAGTTTATTTTAAACGTAATAATATCAAATTCTATGTAAAATTTATATTTTAATTAATTTAAAAAATAAGATATTCAATTTTAAATATTTCAAAATAGAAATAATAAGGAAAGATAAAATGAAGATAATGGGGGATTTCCCCTCGATCCTCGAGGATAGGAATATAGTAATGAATAGATAGGGTGAAAAAAGACTTTTAAAAAAAGATATAAAATATTCAATTCCAAACGAAAAGAACTAGTATTACTATGATTAAGGGAAAGTCCCGAAAGTGAAACCCTTTTTATGGATTAGAGATCCCTTAATTTAGCAGGATGTAAATTGAGGGATATGTCCCGAAAGCGAAACCCTTTTTATGGATTAAAGACTCCTTAATTTAGTAGAATGTAAATCGAGGGATATGCACGAAAGGACAGAGAATGTAAATCCCCGAATTTGAATCTTCAACAGTTGGAGGGATGCCTCCTACATTACCTTAAACTCACCGATTCACTTGTGCCCATGGGTCACTACTTATTATTACAACAAAGTTATCGAATACTTCTGAGCAAAAATTCGAGTGCCAATTAAGAGGTCTGTTATCCCATTTACTCTAAATTTTAGAACTAGTCTTGTTAACTTTTTTTTCTTTTTCATAAGTGGTATTCAAGGCAAGTTGATGCATATACTTCGATTATACCTTCTACTCGAAATCATCAAATTTGTCAGAGATCTAAATTTATATGAAATACACAGACAGACCGATAGTATAAATGGAGTCACGAGACGGGAGAAGGAGGATAAAAAGTCATTTGAAGAAATTCGAAGGCGTGGCTGGCTCCGCCCCCCGCTCGCCCCACCCGCCCCCGCTCATATGTATATAATACGGAAGGGAGCAGAGCACAGTTGTGGCGGTCCATTCTAAAATGACACCTTTGAAAGTTTTGCTTAAAGGCGAAAGACAGAGCCAAAAGGCATTCATTATGCAACAACAAAATGCTTCTTTAAGCTTGCAACCAGATTTCTTTTTTTTATTTTAAAACCCTTATTTCTTTTCTTTTGTTTTTATGACAGCAATTGGACAATGCTTCTCTTTCTTCAAGATGCCATGCCACTCTCTCGGGATTAGAATGGCCATGATTTGATTTAGGGTTTTCATGAGAAATGACATAAATTTGTTTATTTATTTATGTTTTCAATTTCATTAATGATTCACGGCTATTAATACTGATCTAATTATTATAAGGATTAATTCTCCATCAAACCTGAGTTTGTCATCAATACTCATAAATAATCCTTTATTTTTTTTTCGATCCTATCATAATCCTCATCACTCAAACCCAGGTACCTCCACACCCACAAGCCATTCCATGGGGTACTTTCGTCAAAGATCAAAAGAAAGCAAAATAATCCCACATCCGCCTCTTGACCATGGCACAAATCCGCGGTTCAGTAGGGTAATATGAAGTGGCCCGCAGGGCTAATGGCTTGCAGCTAAAAGCCATTCCTTTGAGATATTCTTCTTGTCCACATACAAAGCATAGAGGGGGGTTATTAGTAAGCTCAGTAAAGGATCTAACAGTAGAAACAAAAACAAGATTAAAACAAAAAAAAAGAATAAAGCAAATAGTTTTAGAGAGAGAGAGGCGGACGTTGAACGGCATCCATTGAATTTCTTTCTCAACTCTAGCCTGCATTTCGGGTAGAGATGCTGCTTCATGCTCCATCTCCTTCAATCTCTTCATCATATCATCGAGCTTCCTATATGTAAATTTACACACAAAATAGTTCTTTTAAGGAGAAAAAAAAAACAAAAAAGAAGGAACAGAATATAATACACATCGTGTGGAGAAAATTAGGGTTTAAAAGAATCAGTAATGCCTAGTAAAATCTATATAATCTCATATATATATATATATATATATTGGGATAGAAAGACGAGTGTATCACGGGACCCGACCGTGGTCAGATCAAGGATGAGGTTTGTTGTAAGTGAGATATGGGAAAGTGACAACGAAGGATAAAGAGGGTGGGTGTATGAGATCTAGTGAGAGGGAATATCGGCGAGGGTGGAAAAGGGGATTGCGGAGAGGAAAGTTGGCACGTGATGGGTTTTAATGCGGCGCTGGCCAGGGATGTTGGAAGAAAGTTGCAGAGAGCTGCCCAAGAAGGGTGGTAGATCTGCCCGATTGTGGGAGGGACCAAAATAGCAGCGGCGGTATTAGAAGTTCCGGCAAACCGGGGATGGAGGAGAACAGTGATGGAGAAAGCAAACCGGCGAGAGCCAAGGCCGATCTGGGATTATTTTGTTCCAATGATGAACCAGAAAAAAAAGGAAGTGACAAAAGTGCCCCTCTTATGTGGGTGCCTTCGTTAATAAGATGACAGCCATGAAAGGTGAGTTGGAAGGATGAGGATTATGGTAGAATTATAAAAAAAGTAAAGGGTCATGTGCGTGAGTATTGATGATAAGTTCAGGGTTTATAATGAAGAAATAATTTTTATTACAATTAATATTTTTTTAATCTAAAATTATTTGAAATTGAATATCTCAATTTTTATTTTGAATTTTTCAAAAATAAATGTTTTATTACATAAATTGGATAAAATTTTATTAGAAAAATTAACATTACAACTTAAATTTAAATTAAGACTAAACCTTGTTCTTAAAATGAGTATAAGTCCAAATAATATATTCAATTTGAGATGAATTAAAGTATTATTTTATCTTTTTTGGACTTTTTTTCTTTTTCTTTTTTCCTTTCAAGTCTTCTAGAAGCAGCCTATGATGCTACTATAATAGTCAATCTTTGGGGTTAAATAGTGACATTTTGGCCTTTTGAGGCATACACAATAATCACGTTCTCTTGCTTTCCTATTTATACACACACCTTGCCATCTGCCCCCTTAATTTAGTGCGTAAATTCAATCATTTCGTATCAACCTCCGTGGTGGGTTTCAAATATCTTCTATTATCTGTTTATATAAATATAAATATAAATATATATATATATATAGTATCATTTTTTATTACATTAATAAAAATTTAACATGTATAATAAAAGATCTATAATAACATGAGTGTGAGAGCCATATAAAAGGTGAACCAACGTGTTGGATGGACATGCAATTTCATTTTTGGTCCCTTGTGGATGATTAGACTAAGATATTCATCATGCATTTGACATATTTCATGGGTAAAAAGACCAACACTTTTTTTCTCTCCTCCCCTTCTTCTTGTCACTATGTTGCCAGAAAAAAAAAAGGCATTATTAGGGTTCAGAAGTAACTTCTATATTATAGCTCTATAGCCATGCATTGCTGCAGCAGCAAAAGGCAGCAGTCCCTTTTGCCAATTTTTTAGCCCTATTTGATCTGAGTTCAAAATATAATGATCAGAATCTGTTACCCTCCAATTGAAAGAGAGAAAGAAAAGCACATAGCAGGATCTCTTTAATTTTCCCTTTTGTTTCAAAGAAAGAAAAAAGAAAGAAAGACATTATTACTTTGTTTCTTCAATGAATAAAGCTTGGAATAAAGGCCTAGTCAAGTCAGTTGTGTCTTTTTGTTTTTGTACTAATCAAGAAAACCCATCTTTTATCATTATTCCTTTTTGTTTTTCTCATGTGGTATTATATATTAGCCTTCATGGACTTAGGATCGGTAGAATGATAATCTCATTTTCTATATAAATGATGCTAATTCAATTCATGTCAAGTATATACAAGGATTGACTCGTTATATGTAGTGGTTAAAGGTTAGACTCTCCTACTAAATAATATATTCCTCGATTTAAAATCTCCATGTGGTACTGCTATCTCTATGCAGTCCCTCCTTCCCCAATGTACCAAAACTACAAAAGAAAAAAGAAAGAAAGAATGGGTTAATTTGTTGCACACACCCCCTACTCATTATCTCATCCGATAGCCCTAAAATACTATAGGATAATTTGCTTTTGATGTACTTGTGCAATCTTTGCACAAAATAGTGATAAGTTTGTTTCAGAAAATGGAAATTATTCTTCAAGCTAAGGCACACTATGGGGGTGGGGGGCTGATCATGAGGGGCTCAATTTGTTCCCTAGCTAGTTGTTTGATTCTTTTTTGGATAACTTAGATTCTTGTATATGCTTTTCTTTATTGCCTTTCTTGATGTTGAAAACTCTCTTAGTACCATGTTTCTTGCCTCCCCTTTTCTTGATTTCAACACATTTGTATCTCATAATGGTTGTAGGACGTGTGTTGGTGTGGGAAAGCAGTCTCTCGTCTATGAATGAGAGATCATCCCTTTAAGTTATGAAGGTAAGAAATGTTAAATGGTCGAGATTTGTTCCTAGCGAAATTAGTCTGAATATCAATTTAAAAAGAGTTATTTATTTATTATTATTTTTTTCATTATTGGACAAAACCTAACAGTACAACACAGCTTCCCCAACCTACTACCTTATTTTGGTGAAATGAAAAATGAATCTAGTGTTTCTTTGAATTAAATTCAATAGCACCCGCATGGGAATCAGAATCTTTAGGTATGTACCAGTAAAGGTCAACTCAACATTACTGTTTCAATTTTGTAATAATAGTGTTTGGAAAGATAGCTCCATCGATGATCTCAGCTAGCTTCCTTTGCATGTCCATATATATAATTTTCATATTCTTTTATTTTTTTGCAATTAATTTGTTCATAATTAAGCTATAAATCATCACTAATCTTTCTTGATAACTAATAATAATCATTTGTGATCATTAGCTTAATAATATGGCTTCTCAATCTTTCCTCCATCCCACACTAACACTAATGTTCTTGATCCTTTTTTCCATGATCAAATCCAGTTCTGCTAATCCAATGTGCCCTTCTTTTGATTGTGGAAATGGGATCAAAATTGGCTATCCCTTTTGGCTAGATAGCCCAAATGATCAGCCATCTCATTGTGGCTACCAAGGATTTGGTGTCTCATGCAAGGAGAAATCAGCAGTTTTCAATATCTCCAGCAACCTTTACAAGATCAAGTCTTTCAGTGAATCAGATAAGACTTTTACAGTAGTCCTAATGTCCTATGATGATGATCAAAGTAACTGTCCAGTGGCTCAGAAAGATTTGTTCTTGAATTCTTCTTCTTCTTCTTCTTCCTTGATTGATTATGCTAATAGGGATGATGTTCAAATGATGCATTTTTTCTATAACTGCAGTCTTTATCCACCTTCAATTCCGGATATAAACTGTCTTCGGTTTGATTCTAAGCATTCATTTGTGTTTCTTGATGGGAAAGTTCCTGAGTTTGATTGGATTAAGTACTGTGGTTCACTTGTGACTTTCCCTATTAATATTTTTGATAATAAGAAGGCTTTTACTGTTGATGATTTTGGAAGAGTCTTGCTAGAAGGGTTCAAGTTGACATGGAAATTACCTCTTGAAGACCTCTCATGTCAATCTTGTGAGGCCACTGGAGGACATTGTGGATATCATAGAATAAGTGGAACCAACAAGAAATTCAGTTGCTTTTGCAATGATGGTCAACAACACACTTTCAACTGCCAAGATTCAAGTAAGTCCCTCTCTTAGATACACTTTTGGTTGTAGTAGATATCAAGATTTTTTCCTTTTTGTCCCTATGGAACAATCCAACATTTGGAGCTATGAGGATCAAAGTTCCAAATTCGAAACCCCACAAATGCTTTTCTGAATTGAATCGAGATTTGCCTAAATTGGTTTGTCTCATTGTGGTCTTTTGCCGATTAGTCTCACAAGACATGATTTACCAGTCATGCATCTTCAAATAGCGACTGCAAACTTTCACAATAATCTAAAGAAGTTATAATTTTTTTAATCCTTTTATTATATAAAATACAAGACTTATATCTTTTTAAAGGGATTAAAAATTAATTTGGTAGAATATTAAGACCAAGGATTTGAGAACATGTTTCCCTTACTTTTTACCCTAGTGATTAAATCATCACTTTTCTTTGTCTCATTTACCTATATATAAGAACACATCTCCAATTCTTTTTCTTAATATTTTATAAATTTAGAGGTTTATTCACAATTCGATCGAAATATTATGAGACTATTTTGTCCTTCTTTACCACACATCTTAAATTCTTATCTTAATGCATGTTCTACATACAAGTTTTGAGGTTTAATTACAACCATTAGATTTTTCATTTAAAGACAATAATTGTACAAACACATTTTGTACGAACCACACATGACTAAAGTTAGCCTTGTTATATGCTTGCAGGTGAATTCTCAACACTAACTGCAGACAAACCCATGGACACATTCACCAGTGAGTATTATTACATGGCATATTTTTGCTATTGTGGTAGGGTATATAATTATATACAGAAATATTATGATGTACAGTAAAACTTACCATACAGATATAATTAATGTGTAAATTTATAAGATTAGTATTGGAGCTTACCGTATGTAAGGATCTAACGTATACCATTTATTTTACATTATGTATAATAAAATAATATTATAACATGTAACAGAGTTCAAGTACGGTAGATTCTAATTAATGCGATCAACGCATGGAACCGACCATAATCAGGCATGGATCCATGAACATCATCATGGGGGCAATTGCCCCCACTAAAATTATTAAAACACTATATATCTATAGTATATATTTGTATTTTGACCCATAAAAATTAAAAAATTGTTCTTAAATTTAGTGTAATAAAATTTTTGCCCCTATAAAAAAAATTATTCTACATCCGTCATTGATCATAATTTGAGCTCTGTTATCTATTATAATATTTTTGTATGTATAATATATGCTGAATTTTTGTATATTTCTGCAGGTTTGCTAATTATTGGTGGATTTATAGCGGCTTTAGCCATCATATATCACATTCAGAAGATTTCCATACCAAGAAATGGATTTAATGAGTTACCCATTAGAGGACAATAGTATTATTATGAGTATTAATGTAATTGATGTACAATTTCTTTGATTTTGTTAAATAATTTTATTGGCTTTTTATGGTTTCCTATTTTTAATCCCAATTATATATAATAAATCAAGTTAATTATTCAAATTAATAATAATAATTCTATCGAATAATTTCTCAATTGATAAAGAATGGGGATGAATTATTAAAATCCATTAATTCTCTTCTATTTCTTCTAGAATTTTTGGTGAATTTTTGTAAAATATTTGTATGTATATTTTTATTATTTTTGGAATATTGAATATTTAATAGAACTTAATACATAAAATTAGGAGTTACAAACTGTCTTTAATGTTTAATTACTTCATATTAAGTGCAACTCATTTCAATAAAATTTGGACATTTATTCAAGTCTTTAAAATTTCCATTCCTTGCCCTCTACCAAAATAAATAAATAAAAAATATCAATAATGCCCTGATTTTTACAAGAATTTCCCAGAACTACCCCTATATGAATGCAGTGATACCCTATCTTCATTAGGTACTACTCACTTTTATTCAAAGATGGTTCCAAATGAGGCCTTACTGTTAGGGTTTAATGTATTTTTTTTGGTAGTAAGAAAAAAAAATGGGGGAATTCGATGAAGACGATGATTACAGCGACCTCTATGGCGACCTCGAGGTGCAAGTGAGCTCTGCTATTGATGCCGTTCAAGCATTATCTCCCTTGAACATGGAAGGCAATGAAGCTTGTGGCAGTGGCGATGGAACTGGGGATTTTCATGAGGTGGAGGAGGAGGGGGTAGGTGGAGCAAATGCTGAGGAAGGAGAGAAGAAACAGGAGGAAGGGAATGAAAATGAGAATGAGAGCGAGGATGATTTTGATATTGTGTTGAATGATGATGGAGATAATAATAATGGCAATGAGAATGTGAGGGGCGGGAAAGATGGGGTCTTGAGTGGGGGAATTGGTGGAAGGGTTGGTAATGGTAATCGTGAACATGGAGATGATGTGGAAAATGATGAGAATTTTGGAGTTGGGAATGGTGGTGGCATTGGCGGAGAAAGAAACATTGAAGGAAAAGGTGGCCGTTCTCGTGGCAGTTATAATTCGCAGTACAAGGTAAGGGATATTATCTTGAATTCAGTTTCTCGATGCTATCTGTCTTATCTAGTGTATATTCAATTTCTAAATCATGCCTTATTTGGTAATTTAAATCTCAAATTCTTTGCATTGCATTATGGACTAAAAATATGAGTACTTTTTTACAATATTTTTTTCTTCTTTTATGCCTTTTTTGTTTGTTGCTTTTTTCCTTTTTATGTCACATAATGTCCGATAGTATCCATACTGCATGTTTGGCTCAAAGTTGTATTGGTACTGTGTGAATGCGATATGTATTGGGACTGTGAATGCTGCTTTTCTAAGTAAATTTTGGTGTTTGATTTGTTTTCTGAGCACATGTCTTAATTCCTTAGTTTTTTGCCAGAGAGGATGATAAAAGCATCAATAATTCAGTTTTTGCCAGAGAGGACAATAAAAGCATCAATAATTCTCAATTAGGGACAGGACTGAGTCCAATATCTGTTGATATTGGGGGCCTTGTGTCCTCTGATTTGACTTATTTGAGGAGGAGCTTTCTTTTAGATGTCCATTATGCATTTATCATGTGATTATTTGTGTTTATCCTTATGACATAACAATTAATTTATTTCTTGCAGTACAAGAAATATAGCTCAACAACATCCTCATGTAAGCTTAACAAATATGGATCTGCAGGAGTAGCTTCTTACTTGCCCAAATTTGTTAGAGGTGATTGGGAGAATGGTGGCTGCACTTATCAGTTTGGGAGGAGCTTGATGGGTTCCCAAATTGAACCTCATTTCTCACTTCCTCCTTCTAGGTCAGCAGCATTAGGAAAAAAAAGCATAGATTTGGTTTCTTTTTATCCTGTCACTTCTGTTACATTTCATGAGATTTGAACTGGACAGGTGAATTGATGCATTTGCCTCCTTTGGGTCTTCTGATGTATTGACCATACTTTCAAATAAAATTTTCACTTTTCATTAGAGCTTTCTTTTAGCATCTCAAGGAAATTGAAACATCTCCTTTTCTTTTGTTTTCCTTTTCCTTTGCTCCAATTGACTAACTAAAGGATTCTTCCATGTCCTTGATTCATCCATGCAGGACCATATTAGATGTCAATATTGATGCATTGGAGCAGAAGCCTTGGAAAAATTTTGGGGTTAACATTACAGATTTTTTTAATTTTGGTTTTGATGAAGATAGCTGGAAGAACTATTGCAACCACCTGGTAATGAGTTGCTGCTGTGGTTGAACACTCTCTTTATATTTGTGAAGTATTTCAGAGATAAGCAAGGGCATATGGATTGTTATTCCATTCTCCTGGTGTTTATATTTCAAGTTTCAATTAGAAAATTTTGAATTAGCTTGTTTTGGTTTTCTTCTTAATATATCATTCCAATTCTGATTGCAGGATAGTCATCGAAAGCAAACAACTAAAGTGCCTGGTAGTGCAGCTTGTCAGCAGGCTAGATATTGTAAAGTATGCTTATTAAATCATTCTGGCCGTGATTTATTTTATGCAAAAATGTAAATATCAAAATTTCATACTCTGTCCTTTAATTCGTAGGACCGTAGATCTGAATTTGATAATGAGGAAGTGCAACAAGTTGCAAACAAAAATGTTTTTCATTGCAATCATAGGAGAACAATGTCTCTCAGCTATGAAATTTCTTGCAGCCAACTGCAGTCAGTGTTGGTATTACTTATCTGGAACTTCTTATTTATCTTTTCTAGATCTATTTATAATGTAGCTTATTTCCTCTTGTTTGTCGGTGAATTAGCACGTGCACTGATTACATTGAACGTCACTTTGGGTTTTCAGCCGAAGGGAAGAACTATTCATGTAGAGAATGGCCTTTTTGAGCGTCAACCATCTATTGACACACGACTTCCTGTTGATCGGGACTCAAATGTTATCATAGAGGTGGCTCATGATCTCATCTATTCCACTGCTGATTATATCTTGTTAATTATTGTTATGATTTTTTTATTCTATTTAACTTTCTTCCCTTTTGGATTTGGCAGATTCCTGTACAAGACATGGAAGAAGATAATTTGAATTTGGACAAAGAGCAATTTGATCAGACAACCAACTACATGCATGAAGCATCTGGAAGTAGAGAAGCTGGCGTGGATGATGCCAGAGATATGGTCTCTTTTAGTGGAAGTGAAAATGAACCACCCATGTTGGAAGGACCCACTGAAGAAACGAGGAAATCTGACCATCATAGGTCTGTTCTGCACCGAAAGTAACTGTATATAACATTCTTTAAGAGTTAACGTAATTTTTTTCATAATATAATCACTTGCAACCTATGGGGCATTGTTATGTAATTGGGCAATCATGATTGTGATGCTAGCCTTGGCAACATTGGTTGCATTGTTCAGTTTCCATTTCAGAACTGAGAAGCACAATGCTGTTTTTAATGTGCTGCTAGCCTGCTACTTTCCCGAAAAACATTTTCCAAAATTTTGTGATTTGAAGATCTATCTCTTCAAGGTCTACACACTTATCAAATTTCTTAAAGAGAAGGAAGTGCTTTTGCAAGAGGTGGAATTGTTCTAGGAATTACAGCTTTTTACTTCAATCTACTTAGCGCCAATGTTAGACAAGGATGACCGAGCTGCTAATTTCCATGTTTGGCTCTGTACTGATCTTAGAATAATATTTTTCTCTGAGTCATCAGCCATTTGCTTTGCAGTTCAACTTCTAAAATAGGATTTTGAAATGTTAAGACAAAATCTTTCTGGGGTTTTGGGGTAAAGGCATCCACTCACCTTCTGTCTTCCACATTTTATATGAAAATGCCTGAAGGATTTCATTCTTTGATTTCCTTAATTCTCTCCTATTCTTCTCTTGGGTATAAGTAACGACTTCTCTTTTCTGTTCTGATTTCCTATTGCCTGATGGTGATTTGAACTGCTTTTCTCCTATGCTTCCTGTAAACTAAAATATTTCTTGTCAATTATCTGATGCTTCAGTCATACATCTACTGTTGGTGGTGAACCATCATGTCTGGATTCAGGCAGTTACCGAAATCTTCATATTTCTGATGCCAATGAGTTGCAGCATCAGGACACAAAGTGTGATTTGGATGGACTGTCTGAGGAAATAAAAGCTTCTGATGAGCCAAACATAAGTGATGGTATAGTCAAACGTGCCAGAACATCTGAGAAAACTCAAGAATCATTAAGTAAGCAGAGTCAGTGCGGCCAAGGCTCATCTCCTTCTCAGAGTGATAATGTCGTATCCAGAGATGTTCCTTATGCAGCTCCAGACAAATTTCAAAATCATTCAAAAAAGAAATCACCAAACTCAGCTTCCGAGTTGAGTGAATCAATAGCATTGGGTTATCATTCCTCAAAAGACTCCAGAAAACCTGGTATCAGCATGAGGTCCGGTGACTATAGGTATGTTGCAAGATGCAGAAGTCCTTTTCAAAGAAATATGAAGTCTCAACAGTGGAGATCAAGTAGGACATCAGGATTGAAGAACCACCTTGATATGTCTAATGCAGGGAACATGCATGATGCAAACTATCCTGCAGTTGCTTGTCACAAACAGAGGAAAAGGCATAATGATCGTGATTCTGATGGAGACAAAGATTACTTGTATCATGAGGAGTTAGAACACAATTTGAACTACAGAAGGGAAAGGTTTCCCAGCAAAGGTGGTTGTACTTTTGCTGGATATCTTGATGGGAAAGATAGCCAAGATTGTGGATATAAGGGAGGCAGGTATCCTGGTCGACATGTGAAGGGTAAACTACATTTTCCTGAAGAAAGAACTCCAAGGACCCGTACTGAAGTAGTGGATTTGGAATGGAATCAGGATCGAAAGGGAATATACATTCAAGAGATGGATTATTCTAACCATGATGTGTTAAGACAGTTGACTAAAAAGGCCCAGCATTTGGACAATGTAAATCACGTCCGATTGAAAAAGGAAGCAGTTGAATTTCACTTTAGGAGAAGAATGGAAAGTAATGATTTTTCAACTGGATGTGGTCTAAGTAATGAGTTTACACAAGAAAAATATCGACCCATGCCTTATAATGGGAGGGGAAAAGGTTACCTTGAGAACAGCCTTGATGGAGAGTTACCATATCCTAGAAGAGAAGCTAAGAGCCCTTTAAAGAACTCAGGGAGATATGGAAATCCAATTCATGATTGTGAGGACAGCTGGCATACTGATTTTGAAGATGAGAGAGGCAGATATGTTGGAAGCTGGTTATCTTTCCGTTCTTGTAGAGAACCTCAAACTGCTGACAGAGGCTGGGGAAGGACTCCTTTTTCCAGAAATGGTATGTTAATAAGACATGGTAGGCGACTTAGACAAAATTTTCTGGATGGCTATACTGATGTTTGTATCAATGATGATGAGTGTGTACGAGGTACTGATGATCAGGATAGTTTTGTTGTGGGAAGAAGACGGTATCACCGCTCCAAAGTATTGCTTTGGTCAGAAAAGGAAAATGATAGGCATCAGGAGGACAATATCGAGGCAGGGGATACATCTTATCGTTTTGGTAGGACTTCAAGTTATAATAAAATTTATTCTAAACCTGACTCTTGTAGTTGGAGAAAGCTCATAGATGACATGGAACACAACAAAAGGAAATATAAACTGCCTATGGTGGCTGAGAAGTATGGTCAGTGTGATCGAAGTTTTAATAGTGTTCATAGAGAAAATTTGAGGCATGCACCCCCAAGTTACTGGGATTCAGCTATGTCATGCATTGTTGGTGGGGATGGCAAGGTAAACTTAAGGAAACTAATGTCAAAATCTTTGTATCATAACATGTATATCCAAGTGCTTCATTTTTTCATCGAGTACTTGTATCTTCTCTGTTTTCCTGTCTGCTTATTTTAGAGCTCTCGGCATTTTCATTTTTACTTTGGTATTATCTACTTTGAATTTCATGTATATCTCCCTTTGTCACTTAGTTCTTGGATGGTATTCTCTGCTGAGGAAACATAAATTAGGGCTAAATTCTTGGAGCATGTAAGAGTTCTATCCAGGGACTGAAGCAATCTTTGCGCTTTATAGGTTCGCACCCACTAGATATGAATGGCACTGAGTGAGATAGCACTGATTCATTGAGATTTACTAAATTCTTTATTTGTATGAATGGGTTGTCTTCACACTTAAGCAGGCTTGCATCTGACTGCTTGGTAACTGCATTAATTTTATTGACTCTAACTCCCTCCAAGCTACTTGATGAGGAGTTTTGTTGCGCCTGAGTTGGATTTTTCCCCGAGTTGCTATTTGACAGTTGTCCTTGTTGGTAACTAACAACAAGACTTTAAAATTTTGATTATTACATGTGTTTGGATGAAAATCTGAAAGTTTTCTGTATAGTGTTTGAGGGTAATAAAATTGTAGACACATTTGTATGGGAACCTAAGTTGACATGGAATGGGGTAGTCTCTATACCCATGTCTTCGGAGGGGTATGCAGATTCCACAGAGCAGTACCAATTCCAGTTCAGCATAAACACAACACAGTCATGCCTAGGGAGGATTGTTATGCTTATCACTCAGTTCACTTCTTTTATTGTACTCTTAGAGAAAATAGAGACATGCACACATTTTTATTTTACTGAATAATGTATCAATTTATTTTGATTCTCCATCTCTTCAATTTTCTGCATATTTGTGTGCTTCCTCACCGTGGATTCTTTCCCACTTCTTTTTCGTTTTCAAGTTTTAATTGTAGAAAACATTACTTAGGTTTGTTGGGGGAATGGTGCTCTGTGCTTTGAAGCGCAGGGTCATTGTTTATGCTTTTTATAGTATTTGATTGTACATGGAGGACCTTTGAGACTTACTGATTGCCAAACATCGATAGGTTTGCAATGTAAACTTGCCACTTCATTTGTTGAATATTCCTCTTTCTTATGGTTGGTTCATCCAAATTACTTGCTTTTGTGATTTAAATTCTAGATTGCTTATTCACTTGTCATTGCTATTATTTGTAATGGTTTGTTTGTGGTGCCATAATTATTCTTTTTGATGAGGGAATAATTTGGTTTACTTCAATTGATCATGGGGATGGGATTTTTTGACTATTCTGTCTTCCTGCTACACTTAGTGCATGATGGTAAAGAAATTGCCGGTAGGTATGTTTCTCTCTGTTACTTCATTCTGCTCTTATTGGTTTGGGTTACTTGTTCTATCACCTATTGTTCAGGTAAAGAAATCTCTTTGGTAATTCAGGTATTCAGTTCTCTTTCTCAGGCAGAAGCATTTTCTTGCTCAATTTATACATCTTTAAGGCAATATTAGTATCACAACAGCTCACCTTAGAAACATCCCATAATTGATCCTCTGTCCCTTTCTACCATCTTATGTGATAATTTCCAGCTTCACACATCACTTCTTTCAATGTGGCTATTCTGTTGCACTAAAGAAAGCAGAACATCATGATCTTGATGTTTCCTTTCTGGTAATGCGATCTGCAGTCCTCTAGGTACTTCAAAGCTGGAAGTTTGATGTACTGTGGTAGTCGTAGATATGACTTCTTGGATTGGAAGCATGGTCTGGAACAGCGAACTGGCAATGGCTTTGATGGTTCTTCTCACTTTGAAACGGTCATTCAAGCTGACTGCTCAGAGGTTGGTGGTTTTCAGAATGATGCAAACAGGAGGTCTAAGAAGCTTTCATATCCCCTTCAGAATGATCCTCTCCATATTGAAGAAGGTCAAGTAGTTGCTGACCATCTTAACCAGAAATCGAGGCAAAAGGCAAGTGCATCAGAAGACGCAAGAATGTATATCAATATGAAGAAGTTTTCTGGTGAAAAGGCTATACATCAAAAGGTAAATGCCGAGGAACTTGAAAATTCTAGAATTATGGAGATCTTAGCCAAGATGGAAAAACGAAGAGAGCGATTTCAGCAGCCTCTCACTTCGAAAAATGTCCCTGTAAAGAACTCAATGCCTGATGCTGCTGATTCAAATGCTGAAGCTAAGGTACAGAGACCAGCAAGAAAGAGGAAATGGGATGGCAGTTGAAAGACTTAATATGATGCATCTGCACACGTGGATGGAATCAGGCACATCAAATACTTGTTTAAGATTACATGGTGGATTTAGTCTTGGTTAATGACACTAAGCATTAAGCAAGGTACACAATACTTTCAAGAGAGCAAATACTTTATAGCAATGGGAAAGTTTACTTGTTTTGCCATATATGGAAATGAAGTTTATTATAACCGATTTATTTACATTGGGAAACTTGTGGGCTTATAATAGATGAAGTATCTATCATAGACATGGTCTGGTATTCATTATTTCCTCCTGATGAATTTGTGTATGGCTCTAGGGATTTAATTTTCTGCTGCCCTTCCTTTTTTTTTCATTATTATTATTATTTTTTAAGTGATTTTTGGATCAGTTTTCATGTATTTCGACAATTCATTAATTTAAAAGGGTGCTGGTAAAATTTGAATTCGAGACCTATGGTCTGCGAGTTCTCATTCCACCTACTGGGTGTCGCCCAAGGGACTTATCCCTTTTGCTGCCCATTTGAAGAGTGATATGAAGATATAATTTGCATGAGTTAGTTTTCTGTTTTGGAAAGCCTAGACATGGAAAAACATCTTTGTTTTCTTGGAATTGCCAGAGACTGAATTCCAAAGGAGAGAAGGGGAAAATAAATAGTAAAATAATAAATTATATCTTTTTTTTAATAAATTGAATGTTTTTATTTTTATTTTGAATTAAATTTATACATATAAAAATAAAATGTTCAATTTGAATGGAGTTAGAGGATATTAAAAAGGAAAATTTTTATATGAATTTTAGTGTTAATAATAATAATAAAAATTTTTTTATAAAAGGCAGAGGAAAAAGTGAAATAAAATATCGTTGTTGACGTGGAGGGGAGAGGGAGATTAGTCGATTACGGTGATGTTCAGTGAAATCCACTGTTTGCAACCAACAATAGACTTCCACGTGGCCAAAAATCTACTTGGGGCAGGTGAAGCCTCAGCCACTCCCCTCACTGACTGACGTGGCAGGCTTCCTTCCGGTAACCTTTTTCTGGTCCTGACCTGCCTTTGAAAACTTTTCCTTTCAAGCAAAATTATAAAATTACATAATAAATCTCAAAAAATTCCAAAAAGAAAAATCAATTATTTCCATATAATTTTTCTTAATTGCTATTACTATTATTATTTTCTAATAAAATGATTTTGGTGACTAGAAAGCCAACTGCATTATGGTCTTAGTTATCATATCCGTTAAAGAAGAGAGTGGCTGTAAGAAAGAAGGGAAAGAAATGCAAACATTGTCTTCCTCTACTCCTTGTTCAACCTCTTCCAATCCATCAAAGTTTCACTCTTTCATTCCTTTCAAGAACTTCAAATCTTCTTCTTCTTCTTCTTCGTCATACCCTTTTGTGCAGCATCCCATTTGTGCGCATAAATCAACGTCTTCAACAACACCACCATTTCTTCAAGAAAAGCCGGAAGTCTCTGCATCACAGGAAAATGACAATGATGAAGATGATTATCAGCTCACTGAAAAGATCAGGACTGCAAAGAAGTCCTTGGAGGAGTTGCTTGTTGTACGTAGGCCGGTTATGGACTCTTCTGGAGAAGAAGAAGAAGAAGAAGAAGAAGAAGAAGAAGAGAGTGAGAACGAGAGTACTAGGGAGAGTTTTGTTGTTGAGGGGCAGGTGTATTATTCATCAATTGATGATAAACTATCAAAATTTGCAAAAAATATGCCTATTTTTGAGCCTGAACGAATAGCCTCAGTTTCTGGGGAGAAGCCTCTTCTGGTGAATTTGGATTTAGCTCTTTATAGGGCTAAGATTTTGACTAGGAATTTTCGGTATCTTGAAGCAGAAAAGATACTTCAGAAGGTATATACACTTCTTGTTCCAACGTAAAGTAGTAAACTTTTCTGTTACTTTTGAGTTGAAAGAAGGATCCCAAAATTGTTAGCATTTTAAATTCTTTTCTTGATTGTTATCTCATTGTTGATTTGAATTATCTAGTGCATATATTTTTGGCCGGAAGATGGAAGATCATATGTGGCCTTAGGTAAAGTTATGAGCAAGCAATCTAAAATGAATGAAGCCAGGGCTGTATATGAGAAAGGTTGCCAGGCTACACAAGGCGAAAATCCCTTTATTTGGCAGGTTTGTTTTGATGTTCCTTAACAAGCCAGTGGTGCCATTAATTAACTGATTAATATTGCCCTCTTATCGATACATGGTAAACTTGAACTTATTTCTTTGCACTAGTGCTGGGCTGTTCTGGAAAATAAGATGGGAAATATAAGGAGAGCTAGAGAATTGTTTGATGCTGCAACAGTTGCTGATAAGAGGCATATTGCAGCATGGCATGGTTGGGCAACACTGGAACTGAAGCTGGGAAACATTAAGAAGGCAAGGAGTCTTCTTGGAAAAGGGCTCACATATTGTGGTGGAAATGAGTACATATACCAGACACTTGCATTACTTGAAGCTAAAGCAAAGAGATATGAACAGGCCAGATATTTATTCAGGCAAGCAACTAAATGTAATCCGAAGAGCTGTGCTAGTTGGCTTGTAAGTAATCTTATCCAAGAAATTTTCTGAAGGGACTGCCCTTGAGGAAGGCCTTGTTTTTTTCCATTTTCCTATTGATTATTGGCACTTAAAATTGTTTACTGATTTATCTTGGCATAGGCATGGGCTCAACTAGAGGCGCAACAGGAGAATAACCGTGCTGCTAGGAAGCTATTTGAGGTTGATTCTGCCTTCAGTTTTTTCTTACTTATATAGAATCTTGCCCAACTTACGTATCCAAGCTTTGTTTTACACTTTGAAACAGAAAGCAATTCAGGCTAGTCCTAAGAACAGGTTTGCATGGCATGTGTGGGGTGTCTTTGAATCAAATTTGGGGAATATAGACCAAGGAAGGAAACTTCTGAATATAGGACATGCAGTGAATCCAAGAGATCCTGTTCTCCTTCAGTCGCTTGGTTTACTGGAATATAAGTACTCAACTGCAAATCTTGCTAGGTCGTTGTTTAGGAGAGCATCTGAATTGGATCCAAAGCATCAACCAGTGTGGATGGTAAGACTTCTTTCTCTGGAAATGAATAGCATCCCAGACATGGTTATCTATTAAGTAATCAGAAAAATGAGCGCTGCATAATGGTCTATTTTCTTCACCATCAAGGCTTGGGGTTGGATGGAGTGGAAAGAAGGAAACTTAACTGCAGCTAGGGAGTTATACCAAAGAGCACTCTCAATCGATTCAACCACTGAAAGTGCTGCTCGATGCCTTCAGGTAACAAGGATTCTCAACCTCTTCCTCGCATAATTGAATTCACATTTACTTTCCTAAATTGGGAGCTCTAGTTTATTGATAAGACAAAATAGAAACTCTATGCTGGTGTAGGCTTGGGGTGTTTTGGAGCAAAGAGTTGGAAATCTATCAGTAGCTCGAAGGCTATTTAGATCTTCACTAAACATAAATTCTCAGAGCTACGTAACATGGATGACATGGGCTTCCCTAGAGGAAGACCAAGGAAATTCTGTTCGCGCAGAAGAAATCCGAAATCTATACTTTCAGCAGGTTTAAGAAATTAACTTCCTACCTTCATAGCATTAGTTTTGATGAAACTGATTAATGTATCTAAAAGATTAAAAAAATTTGCCTGTGGTACAATTACTAAGCTCTTATTATTGTATGTTAACAGCGTACTGAAGTTGTTGATGATGCATCATGGATTATGGGATTCTTGGACATCATTGATCCTGCAATAGACAGCATAAAGAGGCTTCTAAACATGGATCAAACTATGGTTTCTTCCGCAGGCAGACCAAGAACTAACAGTGGTGCTAATGAAGAGAAATCCTCAGTAGGCTTATCTGGTATTAACCAAGAAAATGAAAGCAGCTTTGATCTGGACAGATTTGTACGTGAGAAACTATCTTTAGATCCATCAAAAGTAGATATTCAGCTGGAGTCATCCCAGAAACTAGTAACCAGAAACACAAAATCAAGAAATAAGGTCATACAGAGTTAGGATTATTGTACTATAGCATCACCAGAGATATCTGATTCATCACTCGAAGTTCTTGATTTAATGATAAGGTAATATAGAAAATTCCATTTTTCTTGCATGCACTGCTAACTTGCATCTTGAGAACAACATAATCATTGTTTCACAGTTCTTGAAGGCAAGAAAATACTACTACAATAATCTTAGGCCAAGATCTTTGAGTCTATCAAGCTTATCAAAACCAGGGCGGCATTAACAACATTCCTCCAGATTAAATTTCTCATCAAGCTTTCCATAACGGTGTTGGCCAAATGGTCCATGGGTTCTCATATTGGTAGTGAATGTAAAGGAACTCATACCTCCTTCGTAGTCATACGGGTTGTAAAGGTACTGCTTTGGATGCTCGAGCTTAATCTGTACAAGAAAATGACTCCGTAACAGGATACATGCATCAAAATCAAAGAAAAACATATACTAACAGCAGCAAAACTGGTTCCAGAGTGCTTCCATGTCTATTTGACATAACATTTCCATTCACACAGTACTGGAATTGAAGGGACCGTATACAATTCACATCGTATGACACAAAGATTTGAACAATATTATGGCATATCAAGAACCGCCTCTGCTCACTCCCGTTGGACAAATCTTGACAAGGTTAGTGTCATAGCAACTACCCAACTCTTGTAAAATTTGATTTTTAATCTGAGGAATAATAGAGAAGATTTAGATTAACTGCTTGTGGTGGAGAATTCTAAGAGTTCTTGAATATGAAGGGGCAGAAGCATTTAGTTTGGTTGAGTTTTTCATTTCTTGCCTCTCTCCCTCTTTCATTATCTAGAACTGCTTGTGGCGTAGAGTTCTAAGAGCCTCCTTGAATGTGTAGGGTCTCAGATGCCGGTACACTAATTACTACAAATTCTAGCTGAGTCTTTTCATTTCCTTTCTCCTCCACTGCCCAAGTAACTTAATTAATGCACCAGTTCTTTCTCATGCTTTCTCCACTCCGCCACACAAATCAAAGGGTTATTTTATTTTATTTTTTATGGCAATCCACCTCTTTTAAATTTATCATTTTAAGGAGTTTTCCTTTGACCTTTGTTAAAATATGAGCTTGGGCCTAACTCAACCCCAAAAGCTAGCTCAAGGGGGGGAGGATTGTCCAAGACCTTATATACTACAATAGGCCCT